>JACCIY010000312.1:0-56340 GCA_025506505.1 Flaveria sonorensis
AAATAGCCAATCAGGACTAGAACCATTCATACTAGGAGTGTGCTCATTGAAGGTCACATTGGCTGACTTCTCAACTACTCTAGTTCTGAGATTGTATACTCTATAAGCCTTAGCTTGGGAAGAGTTCTAATAAAGTGTCATCATCTGATTTCTCAGCAAATTTGGCTACTGATCTTTGGTATTCAAGATGTGTACGAACATCAAAATGACCTGAGGAAAACCAATAAATGGTCTCCTTTTGTGCCACAGCGCATAAGGAGTCTTACCATGATCTTAAACACTAAAACTCTATTCTACACATAGCAAGCTATGGTTGATTGCCTATGCCCATAAGGTGAATGGCAGTTAGAGTCAGACAACATGGTTTCTTGTAGCCTCAATAAGTGTCCTATTTCTCCTCTCAACAGCACCATTTTGCGAGGAGTCTTGGGAGCACTATATTGTCTTGTATACCTTTTTCATCACAAAATGAATCAAGGATTTGGTTCTTCAATTCTATGTCCTTGATCATATCTTATGGTCTTGACATTGTGATCAGATTGATTCTTAATTTTCAGAGGAAGTTCTTCAAGATCTCAGAGTCTCATCCTTAGTTCTAAGGAAAAAGTCCCAAATGAAGCTTGTTAAGTCATCTGTGATCATCAAACAATATGAGTCCTTCCTAAACTCATTAGACTGGTGGGGCCAAAGAGATCCATATGTAATAAGTATAGGGGAGTAGTGATAGAGCTCTTTTCCTTTGGCTTGTGAGACCACTTTGTGTTGCTTCCCTTTCAGGCATGCAACACAGTGGTCATCACTTGTAAACTCTTTCTTTGGCATTCCAGTTACCAAAATCATTCATAATTAATTTATCCATGTTTTTTTAAATTTACATGGCACATTCTTTTATGCCAGAGGAAAGACTCATACTATTGCTTTAGATAGAAAGCAAGAAACTTCTCCTAAGGGAGATGTTTCCTGCAAGTCCATCTTGTACATTTCCCTTTCCTAGGGCTCTGAGTAGGATAGGCTCTTGAGGAATGACCACCCCGGGCTTGAGAACACTGCACTCATGCTCAGTAAAGAGCATTTTGTGTCTCTGATCACAAAATTGAGATACATTCTGTAGATTGTACCCAAGCTCTTTGACAAAATTTTACCTTTTCAATGCTGAGCTTACCATTTGTGACCATGCCCCTTCATCCTGTAATGTAACCTCCAGCATCTCCTCCAAAGCAACTGGCCCTCCATCAATTTTTTTCAAAATTTGAAGTAGAAAACCATTGCCAGTCATGTGCCTAAAACACCACTATCAATCATTCATACATTTCTCTTTGTCTTTAGCTGTTCCTGCACAAGAAATAAGTAGGTTAGTTACATTTTGGAAACCCAAGCCTCATTGGTCTTGGGCTTTTTCAAAGTGATCCTAAGACAATGTAACAGTAACTGATCCTATGTTCAAGCTTTGAGGATCATTGCTGTTGTTGATGAAGAACTTTCAGTCACTTGTCTTTCTTCATCTTCCACACCATCTTTGAAAGATTGGACTTGACCTTCAACACCTTCGAAGTTTTTAACAACTTCTGAGTTTTGGAGACTGGACCTTCAGAAGATCTTGCTATCACTGCAGCAGCTTCAGCACTTTGAAGCATTTCTTTCTTCCGAGATCAAAGTGTTCTTCCGAAGGCAGTTTTCATTTGTCCTCTTTTTTCACCTTGGAGCTTCCAATGGAAAAGCTTTTTCCTTCCGAAGCTAGCTTTTTCCTTCTTCTTCTTAGAAGTTTTCTCTTTGATCATGTGAATATTACTTTAGGATTGAAGATGCAATCCTTAGCAAGATGAGAATACTACAACACATGATGCAATCCATTTGCTTCCTTCCGAGAGTCTTCTTTTGATAGAAAACTAAACTTGATCACTTTTCCACCTCCATCTTCATCTTCACAAGATGATGCAGCAAACCTTTTTGGGAGGACTTGCTTTGGAACTGGATGGTTCAGGCTGTGTAGTAGTGGTACATAGCTGATCAGCCTTCTCTCTTGCTAGAATGATTTGGCGTGAACTAGAACTCCTAGTACTAGAGTTCATAGTTGAGTCTCAGCCTTCACCACTTCACATCCTACAGAGATAAACACTTGTTTCTGCTTAGGTTAAAGTGGCCTTGATCTCTGAGCCTTCTTTGACTTCATCTTTGCTCTTCTGATCAAGTCTTCCTTTTAGACTTGGTCATCCAGATTTTTTTCACTCCTTAGGAGAATAGTGACCCTTCTTAGGATGATCATCTTCATTCTTCTTAGAATCATCCTTCACTATCTCGTTTTTCATCCTCTTCATCAACAGGGTCTATGAGGGGAACCTCATCTTCATAATTTCCACACCTTGGAGATCTATAGATAATAGAGTGTGGAGGAGCTATCTCTATAGATCCCAGTCCCTGCTTATTCTAATAATAAAGTTTTGCATGCAAGGATAGAATCATGTTCTTGAAGGTCTCTTCTTTAAGAACATGTTTTTCTGCCCTGGCTTTGCTGATCACAAGCTCAACCTGGCATTCATTAACTTAGTGATGAGATCCTTTATCTGAGTCCTATAGTTAGTATGGTCATGCTTAAGAATTGAAATGGTTTTTTCTAAATCTTCTATTTTAAGTTTCTAATCATTTTCATCTCTTCTGAAATCAGCTTGAAGATGCTTAAGGACTCAAGATCAGATCTCATCTCTAAGTTATAGAACCTATATTTGTTACTTTAGCAATACATTCAGGTGTACAAAGATGTTCCATACCTTGGCTTCTTCATGATCTGCCATAAGTTCTTGTTTTGGAGATGCATCCTCAACCTGAAAGCTCCAATCAAAGCCTACTTCTTCAACAACAACTGCAGCTTGCTGCTTGGACTTCTTATTCTGGTGAGCTCCATCAGTGTAGTTTGGTCTAGTTTTTGCTTGGCCACCATTTGCCTTTGGTGCCTTGCACTCTCTAGCAAAGTGTCCTATTTGGTTTACAATTCTAACACTTCACTTTGCTTTTGTCCAGCCTAACTTTCCACTGGTTTATTGCTAGGAAACTTCCTCCCTATCCTCTTATAAACTTCTTGTCTCTGTGAGTGAGAAGAGCCATCTGCTAGACTATTTCCATGTACTCCAGATCATCTAGATGGATACAACTCACGTCTTCAAGGGTAAAGAGAATGTTGGCTATTCTTTCATCAATACACATAAAGGCTTGTGAGAGCTTGTCTCTTGGATGGGCTTCCTTGGATGTAGCCTCTCCTTAGTGTCTCCTACAAGGTGATGAAAGGACCCTTTTATGAGTTGTTAGGGGTACAGATAAGATGATGTTATGGGTTCTCTGCAATCCCTTTCAACCATATGAAGGCTGAAATTTGTTGATTGTTGGAGTTACCGATGGATTTTGCATGTTCATCTCCATCTGGTAGCCACTAAGGATGCCATACACTCAGTGAGAGTCAGGGTCTTAAGTTCTTAGTCCTCTTAATGACCACACAATAGTGTGTCCAAGTCGTGAAGGAGGACATGAACTTCCTCACAATGTCCCTGTTCTCAAGAGTTACTCCAACATCCATTAGAGTATCCACACTCAACATACCTAAAGTACTATTGAGTCATGGTTTCACCATTTTGAAGGTGAAGTTCCCAAACTGCTACTTCAAGAGGTCATAGTAAATGCCCTTTTGGGATTTCTACCCCCTCCTTCTCTTCTCGACTCCCTACTTTGCCCCGGACCTCTCAGCCATTGGCTTCTTATAGTCTCTACTCAGATGCCCTGACTCATCGTAGTTATAACACCTCACCACTCCACAATCCCTTTCCATGTGGCCCTCCTTCCCATACTTAAAGCAGAGGGTCAATCCCCACTTACATTCCCTACATGATCCTTCCCGTACTTCTTGCACGCCTTCTCTCCCATACCCCCTATTACGCTTTTCGATCATCCACTCTCACCTTTTTACCACCAACTACAAAACCACACCACTGTTGTACCACTTCCCATTCCCGTTCTTGTCGTTGTTCCACCTCTTCTCATATCTACCACTACCACCACCTCTCACTCATTATTATAGTCTCCCTGCTAGATCGACCACCGACCTAAACATACTTGGCTAAGCGCGATCATATGTCTGCGGATATCAGTTGGCAAACCTTGGATGTACCCCTTGATCTTTCATGACACGGTGTCACCTGCTGTGGCACTAGCCTTGCCATCTCATTGAACTTCATTATACTGCTGGTGTGTCATGGTTCTTGCCTTTAACTATAGGAACTCTCTCTCAATCTTATCCAACTCCTGGTGAGGATAGATTCCTCATTACCAACTTTTTTAGTTCGGACTATCTCATCCTTCTAATGGCTCGGTTACCCTCAGCCTGGACTATATTGTCCCACCAGCACAAGGTTGTATCCATGAATGAGTAGGCAGCAAACTTTACCTTCTGATCATCCCTCTAATCGCTGATATCAACACACAGCCTCCATTTCTCTCACCCATCGGTGGTAGCAACAACATTCCTATTTCCATCAAAAGTCGGGGGCTTGCATCTCTGAAATGCCTCATAGTTTGCACCCCTTTGTAGTTTCCTGCACAGCTTCCTCCTCCTCATCATCACTAGAAACAACCATCTCGTCTCTGGTTGCTCTCGTTCCCCTGAACCTCCCTTTTTCAACCCTCTCTCCTAGCAGTTTTTTTTTCTCCTTCTTCTCATTTCTTTCATCCTCCTTTACGGCTCAATAACCTCGGTCACTACAGATGGCAGAATCATCTCATGACTTGATGAACCTCATCAACTATAGCCTCCTTCACTGAGGCCTTCAGATTAGCACTCTCATCCCCACCTTCATGGTTATGAAGCTCAGGCTCCTCATATGCCATTTCAGTAGTCTTAGCCCTGCTCTTAGTGACACGTGGCCCAGCACCACGTCCACTATGACCTCCACCTCGAGAAGCCTTAGAAGACCTTCCACCAGCCATCTTCTAAGTACTATAAGGTACAAACCACACATGATCATCCCAGGTAATAGCTCAGATTATGTTAAGTATAGTAAGTCCCTAATTACAGTGACCAGTTGTGATTAGCCACTTACTTTACTCTTCATCCCCGAGCATTTCCTATCCTGACTACATCAGCGTACAAATCTACTAAGAACATATAATCACATAGCACGCGCACATAATTCTTTTTTCCATTAATTTACAAAAACATTACCCTAGGCATGTAGCTACTAGGACTGGCATCCCTTTCTTTTTCATCCCATTCGCAATTTAAGTTTTGGTTTTGAAAATAATTTTGTCCAATTCTCTTAAACATCGGCTCTGATACCAACTTGTAAGGCCCATTTTCCAGGACGCTTACAGCTAGACACATAGCATAAAATATTTAAAACATAACATTCCAGCAGAAAACATTACAATTCATTAAAACTAAACTTGTGTCAAAATATCATGTCGATTCCTTTACACTTCAAAAATTGTATTAATACAATTTATTTCAAAAAATATGGGTGTCAGCCTTGAACTATCCCAGTAGCTTCCATGTCCATGTCTGCACTTCCTCAGCATTATCTTTCACTATATCTAGATCAATACCATATGCTAACCTCCAACATTGTGCACAAGCTGGTATTGTGTCGAGCCTTATAAATAAACCCCTACATTGTGCACGAAGCTGACTATAGTATCGAGGTAAATGGGAAGGATCCCGTTATCATTTTGTCAATCTCATGGATTGGACCCCTAAAGAACATCCTCATGGGCTAGCTAAGCCATACTTCAGTTGAGCTAACAACAACATGGTTGTGCACCTCTATTCAGTTTGCTTGCAAGACTTCATTCGTTCATTAAATTCCACTTTTCATTATCGTTATCCTTCACTTTCATTACATAATACTTTACTTACATATACATAGCATACCAAGTAGAGTCATATCGTAAAACTTATCGATTTGGAAACCCTTTAAATGTGAAAAGATAACATAACACATATAACTGCAGGTCATGCGAGAACTTAATCCATGCGACTAAAAAACTAAGGCAAGTGTCATGCGAGAACCTTATTATAGTCAAACCTACACATCAAGTCAACATAGTCTCACGAAACCTACAGGTCGCACGAGAACATACTTATCGCACGAGAACTTTACCAGATTTGAAATTTTTAGCATACAATCTTCCTACTCACGTGAAAACATACGGGTTTCCCACCTAAACACAAATTATCGCATCTAAGGCAGTTCTAACATGCTCAACACTATAAACAACATCATCATAAGCATAAAAGCATTTTAGTATGCATAATACCCCAAAATGTAAAAACTTGCATAAAAAGGGGTTAAAAACTTACTTCTTGAGGATCTAACACAAGCACGACCTTCCCAAGAGCCTTCTCGAATGAAAACTACACATTCATGTGTTACAATCATCAATAATCCATTCTTAGTAGATAACACGAGTTGCATACCTTAAATATTTCAATTCTTCACTTTCTCTCTCTACACAGTTGCTTTTCTCTCTCTACACTATAGTACTTTTCACGTGATTATGGGGTAGACGGGTTTTCTCAGCTATTTATACCTAGTTCAACTTTTCGCTTGGGTTCTAGTGCGAGAAGTCCTCTTCGCGCGAGAACTTCTTCTGCCTTCTTTTTTCTTGAAATTTCCGGGGCATTACAACTTGAGCATCTTTGGATGTAGAATGAAAGTTGTGGAAATATCGATTATCATAGATAGAATAATTCAATCGTATTATTGTCGTTTTCAGATCTGATGCAGAATCTCACAGACCTGTTGATGATTTCAGGTGAAGATCTGTTTGCAAGATTTAATGTATGATGATGAATGAATGATAAACAATTCAAGACACATATTCATAAAGTTTCATTCATTCATATGTATAATGATAGATGCTAGGAGATTACAAAGGAAGTTGTAAGAAAATTCTCTCTCACACACACTCAACCTAATTGTTTCTCTCACTAGACTAATTCTCTCTTATTTGTTATTGTTAGTGCTTAGACTATAAATGACTACACTTAGTCTATTTATTTTTTTTACATAAATGAACAAAATTACTTTTAAGCCCTAATGATTACACAAATATTTTCTAAGTCTGATAAATTCTCTGTTGCTGATGCGTGACTGCCGGGTACTGATGTCATTCGGACGACCACTGATGTTGACTATTAACTTTGACCGTGGTTTAACTAAGTTTGAATTTGGTCAATTTTCTTTGTTTTGATCATATTTTTAGTAAGCATGTCGGTTTTTGTAATCATCATGAGATTCGGCACTTAGGTTTTGGAAAATATCATCTTCAAATAGTCCAACAATACTCCCCCTAAGATGATGCTGCCAAAACCTCATGAATATCAAACCTTGGGTGTTGATTGATATGTAGTCTTCTCCTTTTTTTTGGTAGCATCTTCTTAGAAGCTTTAGAAAAAGGAATTGAGAAAAAGACTTTGTTTCAGCATATACAGACTTTGTTTCGACACTTGATGGATGTTTCATCAGCTTGATCTTCTAGTCTTACTTTGAAGACTTGAAAATTCACCTATTTGCATACACTGTGGATTGCACAGGTAGCAATATCAACAGCTTTATCTCAACTTCAGAAGTGAAGGAGAAGCATCAGACATTCTTCGACTTACATATACTCTCCCTCAACAAAAGCTTGGAGGGTGAGGAACTTTTGTGTATGAGACACCAAGAGGAGGATTCTTAGTTCTCAGCAATTGGCAGGAGATCTTTGAAGGAAGCAAGAGTGTTCTTCTTGCATCTTGAACTGAATGAGAGACTCAGGTATGTTATGCAATTATCACCTGCAAAAGTCTAAATCCTCTCTGTAGAGGTATTACATGGAAGTTTCACTCCTAAATCAATAACACATGTAAATCTGCCAAACTAAGAAAAATACTAAAAATGACAAATCTTTTAGGAATTTTAGATTTTTCAAATTATGATATTTACAAGCATGAATACTTCAAGTGCAATGAGATCATACTAATCCAAAATCCTCTACATCTAAGAATGTTTAAAAGTTTGAAAAGACATAGACAAAGAACAAAGTTGCTTGCAAGTATATTGTCCACTTAAATTCTTGCAAGGATCTATTTTCCACACTTTATGATATTTATCATGTTTTGGTTTGATTAGATATGCTAATTGAGTACCCCACTCAGAAGTATGGAAGAATAACCCTCCTCATGACATTTAAGGTGGCACTTTATTACAACGTGAACCAGGCTACTTAGTTATATATAATCTCATGATATGATCCACTTGGGTTCTTTTACACTTCATTTAGAAGTTGATCCTCATTGGGATTCTTTTAGCTTTGATCAACATTAGGATTGTCTTCTTTGCCTTTTTGGCATGCATCAGCACTTTTAGTGCAAGGTTAACTAGGTCTGTGCTTAGCACAACAAAAATTGTCCTTAGTTTACTCTAGGTCGGTATTTACATACAACAAAGGAGAAGAGATGCTTTTATCAATGTGAATTTTATAAACCATTTTTGCATTGTGGTTTAGCTAACCACACAAATAAACACTTGGAAAAGTCATTGCTTACCAATACCCTAAGATGGTTTTGTCCACAATGCATATTGATTTAGTTCATCACAATATGCTTATCTTGAATCCAAGCTGAGCCTACTAACATATCAAATAGAGTCTTGTCAGTCTCTATTGATCTAAAAAAATATATGCAAAAGATAGTAGATGAGTGTACTATCATTTCTCATGTAAATGCAGGAAGATTCAAAAATAATTACATAATATAATATTTTTTGACTTTTCTTGATTTTCTAATTTCTTTTTAGGATTTTTGGTTTTGGGAAAATAAGAAATGGCATATGTGTTATCAAATAAATAGAGATCATCAATAGTTAGTCCATGTAGCATGTAATCAGACTAAGTAGATGGAATGAAACATCGGTTGTTTCTTGCATTGCCATCATAGTTTCTGTGAATGATTGATGTCCTGCATTGAATCATGGTTAATTTCTTCTCTATTTGGCTCTGTTGCATCATAAACATCATGATCAGGAATAACATTCCTATCATGGAAGGGATCAGCCACTGCTAACTTTTCTTGGGTTGGCAGCCCTCCATAACTATCCCTATCACACAAGCAAATCAGTTAGATATTTCAACCTAGGCCATTACTGTCCTGAGCTGTCCATTAGCATCTTTATATGTGACTTACTGGTATGTGTATAGTTTGCTTTATCTGATGATGTATCAGATTCACTTCCTGAAATTGTTTTCTTTCTCCATGTTGTTGTTGATTTTGAACCAACTACTCAACTTTAGTTTGTTTAACAAAAGGAGTTTGTTTAGCTTTTGAAAATCTTTTGGTTGGTTTAGAGAATCCAGTTGCTTTTTAAAGTTTTATGGAGGTGTAGCAATGATCTGTGTCCTTGATCATGTTTTGTTTCTTCTAGGCATGTGATCATATTCATCATAAGAATTATAATCATAATTATAATAATTTAATGGATGTGATCTTCTATGATAGCCATTATGCCAAGCATCATTCCTATATCTGTCATAATTATATTGTGTGTATGACCGGATGATATCTTGATGCCCAATAATCATAAATATCATAATGTTTAAAATCATAACCCATACCAATGTGATCGAGGAGAAGAGTAGCTATGACACTTGTTGTAGTACTCATGCTTCGATCTCGGTGAGTACGACTCTGATGATGATAAGATCTTTGACCTGTTTTGTGTTGTGATGTTGGAGAGTTGTTATATGAACACTCTGAAATGGTATGATTCTACATGTCATAATTTAAGAAGTAAGAGTAGATCTGGATCTTCTTCCCTTAGGCTTGGATGATAAAGCTGGATTTGATTAGAACTTCATAGCCTTTTGTCTTAGTTGGTTTTTGTTGCTTTCTCTTATGAGGACATATATGTATCACTCTTTTGTGTTCTTACACGCATATATGGTGTGTGAATCTGAATTGCATGTCTCGTAGAGACTGGTTGTTGTTATTGTAAGGTTATACTTGAAGGCTGATGCAACCAAAAAAACCAAGCACCCAAGGAGCTTCCAGCTTGCATGCAAATTATGCAGAATGGAAGTTAGTTCATAGTTTTACACTTCTCACAGCAATTATTCTAAGTGTAAAATATTTCGAAGCCAAAGACCAAATCTTTCGAAGCCAAAGATGAAGTCTTCCGAAGCTTCAAAGACAAAGTCTTTCCAAGCCAATGAAGTGAAGACTGATTTCTTCCAAAGACAGAAAGACATGCTTTCTCAGATCTAATTTTGAGCTACAACTCTGAAGACTCACCAAACTTGTATGAGTTGACCAACTTTCCACTTTCCGCTGTAACTCTGAGACTCACCAATTATATGAGTTGGCGAAAAGGTCCATGCTTTTGTAACTGTAGATTATGGTTTAGAGTCTGTGACTTTCTACTTTGTACCTTTTATCCTTTTTGTAATATATTAGGATGTGAGCTATGGCATGTCATAGTCACTAGTCAAAAGGCAATTTGCCTTTTGACTTTACATTGATCTTGTTGTCTAGATTAGTGTTTCTTGCAGGCCTTCAAAGTATGGCTGGCTGTAGGATGTAGTATAAAGTATCTCAGGTTCTTGTATTTCTTTTCATACTTTGTAACACTGGTAAAAGAACTTGAGAGCAATATACAGCATTCTTGAAAACCATACTTATCTTGTTCTTAGTTCTGTTTCATTGTTTACTTGTGTTCTTAGTATCATTCATATAAACACGGTTCCCTATTTGATCTGTTAAGTGTTCTAACACTCATTGTGAGACTGATTGTATTCAGCATTCCTTAACCGGTCCTACAATTGGTATAAGAGCATTTTAGGCTCTTGATTGTAAGATATCACCATCTTAAATCCCTTCATTTCATAAAACACTTAACAACTCAAATGGTAGCTATCACAAAGGCTGATATAGAAATCGGTACCATGACAAAGTCTCCACTGATCACTCCTGATGATTTTGATACTTGGTGCCAAGACCACCTTAAGACATAGAATTGATTTTGTGATGAAGGTTAAAAATTATTGAGCCATCATTTTACTATAAGTTCCTTTAGTTTCTGCCCACACATCAGCAGGACTTTTAGTAAAGATCTGACCTTGGTATAATTCATCGATATAGAGTTTAGAATCCATGCAAGAACAATTGAATTACACCTATCCCATTGAGTTACTAATGTGCTATCATTAACTGGTCTAACACATGTTCTATTAATAAACCCTAATTTATTTTTAATTTGTAAAGCAACGGTCATAGCATTTGACCATACAGCATAATTCTTGGTGCCAGTCAACTTAACACTTATGATAGACATATTAGCACAGTCAGTAGGATGCAAATAAAAAGGATTTCCAAAGTCATATTACGAATAAGAGTATCCTTACTAACCACGATCCTACCTGATTCAGTCATTTAACAAGTGATTATTTATAGAACAATAAACCAGATAAGACAACACAAAACAAATAACAATCAAAGAAGAAATGCCTTACAGAAAACACAGCAGCCAAAAGCGATTAGCAGACTTAAAATGCAATTTTTTTTCTTTTCAATTAAAGCAGAAGAAGAAGACACCTAACCGTCCTCTTAGTGTTCTGACTTCAACAGACCAGATCATGAAATGCTTCTATCAACAATTGATCGAGCAGCCCAGTATAGTGATTTGTTCAGCGAGAATTATGAGAAACAGCAGAGAGCTTGGCAATCGATGACCCTAACCCCAAATCAAGCCGTGGAAATCATGAAAGGATGAAAAAAAAACCGAGCCTAGGGCTCTGATACCAAGCTAAAATACATGATATCAAACAAGATTAAAACAAGAAAGTAGCCAAACACTAGAAAATTCTCGTATGAAAAGACGATTACAAGAAACTGATATAGAATAAGAAACTGATCATAGATGATCAGACAAGAACCCCGTCGGCCCGTGATGCTATGGTCGACGGTTAAACAAAACAAGAATACATAAAGATGAAGACGAACCAGACGAGAAGAACTGTGTTTTCTTTTCTTCGAGTTAGAGAGTCGGACCTTTTTTTATTCACATCAAGCGAACTGGAGAGAGAAAGACAGCCTGGTGACTGCAAGAGATAAGGGAGATCACTTAATTTTGAAGATGATCTTCAAAAAAAAAAAAGATGTGATGATTGCGAGACGGCAGAAGTATAGCTTAACATAACCCTTCTTCTCCAGATTGCCCACTTGTCACCCCCAAGCCCTCCAATTTTGAATATATTCATAAAAGATATCCCACAGACAATAAAACCAACATTAAAAGATAAATAATTAGCTACATTGAATTATAAAAATATATAACTTATAACTTTATATTTTACACATACAAATATTTTATTACTTTATTTTTTTAATTTATTTTGATTATAGGTAACTTTATGAGACACTCGATTCTGTATGTGCTTTCTTTACTCCAAATTTCATCATAGGTGTCGGTGATTTAATCAACACATTTTAGATATATATGGATTTTATAGTGACAAACACCTTTCCTATGATCATATATAAGCAGCTAATATGTACATAATGCATACGTTCACACATACACACATACTAAGTTAATTTATAATTTTCTTTTTTATAGATATCTTTTTCTCCTTCAACAAAAATATAATATTTATATTCTATAAAGAGAGGAAAGAGCAATCAAAATTACAAACTTTGTTTATAAATGAAGCATGTTTGAGACGCACAGAGTTGGGGAAATGGTTAAGGTAACTTTTTATTATTTTAATTTATTGTTTTCTATTAAATAATTAATTATTAATTTATTATAGAAAACAACAAAAACAAGATTGGGAATGTGGCTATATGGTGATTAAACATATGATGGAGTTTCTCTCTTATTATCAACATAATTTTCCCGAGAATGTAAGTGTTTTTAATTCACATATTTATATGTTTGTTGCACCAAATAAGTATGTGTTTATATATATAAATGTATATATTTCAAACCTTACACTTGCTATTTATTTGTTTGAAGACTTGGAACAAAATATGCTATATTCTCATACGAAAATGACAAATTAATCTTAGATTTAGATGCCAAAAATTTATAACAAGATGATTGATGTGCAAGGTATGTGTTTCTATTTTTTAGTTTAAGGTATGCCTCGCTATATATATTAAATCTCACTTTTTATATTTATTTGTTTTTAGATTTGGATCGTTGTTACTATAGATGTAAATGTAAAGATTTGAGTATGATAAAAGTACATTAAGAGGTTAGTATTTACTATATTTTTGAACTTATTTTAATTATATTGTTGGGTGTTTGTATGAAGACTTGGAGAGTATAAAAGTTCAAGACCAAAGAAAATTTGATATTTAGTTATAAGTTTTTGATTGATTGTATTGTTTGCTTGTTTAACTTAGGTGGTATAATATAATGTATACATTTGTTTCTATGTTTTCACTTCAAACCTAGCGTGGATCCTATTGTTAGGCCACGTTAGGTTGGTTGGGGTATCTTTAAGTATGTCTCGAATCCTTAACGCCATTTAGGTGGTATTTTAAAAAACTTTTATTTATGTATAACTGACCGGGAGTACTGTTCTCTTTCCGTATACAATTGAAATTGTCTTACCAGAAAAAGTAAAATAAAAAAAAAATTCAAAAATAAATAATGCTTTTTGCAGTGTTGTTGAACATATTATTTGAGAAGTCTTTGAGTGGTATTTTGTAGCGTTTTAATGTTTATTAAAGGCCCCATTTTTGTATATATTTTTTGAAGCAGGTGAATCATTATTTAAGACAATTCCCTAAACGCGACAAAAAAATGCATTTTTTGAGGCACTGTCATTCGCAGACCAGAAACCGCTATAAAAGCCCAATTTCACTGCCACAAATAATCAGATCTGTACCGGTTCCATTTCTACGATTGCGATTCGTTTATTTGCGTGACAATCTATCCGTTAGCCCGAGGGTCACATACCCGACTCGAAACCTGTTAGGTTGTATCAAGTAACTAAAACAAGAAGCTATCTTGTGTTGTTCATTTAAGAGAATAAAAAGGCTACATTGTCATGTCATTTGAATGTTTTAATGATTCAAGTATTTAGAAGCAAAACATTAAATCATAACCAAAGATCTCATACAAGTAAATAAAAATAAGACAAACAACCTTATACACAACATAACTCGATGAATTTAAAATTTATGTTTGTAAAGATAAATACGACATACTTGAATAATTAAATAAATTAAAATTATGTCAGGTATAATAAGGTATATACATTATCACACAATTGGTCGGGTAAGTGGGTTAATTACCAAATGCCATACCCAATACCCAACCCTATAACTATCCCACACGTATTATAGATTTCGGGTATTCCACTAGGTTTCATTGCCGATCCCTGGTTGTCGGATTGTTCTAGAGATTCAATGGTTGAGACCTTAGGTCCAGTTGAGATTGACTTTCAGAACCTTACTATTGGGTTCGTATCACAAGTACGTCACGCAAACTACAAGATTGAAACGCTCCGGCTTGGATGAGCTAAACCCAAGCGCTTCGTAGATATGCAGCCCAAAAAGCCTTATCCTGTGTTTACGTTTGCGAGCAAGACGAGTTTAAGGTGAGTGGATAGTTATGTGCCCAACTCCATGAAACCCATGCACGTGAAGAAGCCCATGAACGAACCATGAATCCCATGGAGATCTCAACGTTCTATTTTTTTAATTTGAATTGTTTTATGTTAATTGTGTGCAGAAATAAAGGAATCGATGGAGATGACCACATTCCAAGTGATAACGTATCTTTCCAGTTTTATAAAATCTTCGGTTTGGCTATTAAATCACTCTGTTCGATCACATCAATTACACCCAAAAACTTATGAATAGAAGTTTTACATTTGCTACTGAAATTATAAAGACAAAATACAACGTAATTTAATGAACAAATTACCCACTACTCCTAGACTTTGACTTTATAAGTATAACCAACCCATGACCCATTTTAATAATTATAAAACATGTTATTAAATACAACTGACTCAAACCCACTACTAACCATTGATATCAATACGCAACTTACAGTCGTATCTAATGACCCTAATTTGTTAATCTTGAAGGCAATTCAATATAAACACACACTAGTATACAAAATACAAATGATTTCACCAAATGAAAATTGCATTATGTTATTCACTGAAACCATTGCAAGGTATGGGACTTGTCCCACATCGGTTGTATGGGCAATTGATGTGGGGTTTATAGGCCAAATGGGTTCCCTCACCCTTTGTACCATGGCTCTCACTCCCGAATGCCCTCCTATCGGAGATTCATGGCACAATTTCACCATTTCTTCACGTAGAGCGGTATCGTTACCCACCATCATTTTTACCTCTAGTCAACCACTTGCCATTCCTTGTATTTCACATGACCTTCCCCATTTGTGACCTTAGTCACCAACTGTTGCAATCAATGTCGTTTTTTTGACTCTCCACTATTCGGTCCAACAACAACGGCTCTAGTTGTGATAGCGCGGTAGCAAATAATTCCGACCCTTGCACTCGAGACAATGCGTCGGCTACCCTGTTTTCTCGACCTTCTTTATACTCGATGGAGTAGCGTACCCCATGAGTTTAGCTAGCCATTTATGTTGAAGGGGAGTGGTTACCTTTGAGTGAGCAAATGTTAAGACGTTTTTGGTCCGTACGAAAACAAAGGACCCCGTGATGAGGTAGTAGTGCCACTGTTTTACGGCTAACATGATGGCTAGTAGTTCTTTCTCATATATGGATAACGCGTTCTGCCGAGGAACAACGCCTTTGATAAAAAAGAAACTGGCGTCGGTCTTGCATCAAAACCGCCCCTATTCCCCCTGCTGATGCATCGTTTCAATCACAAACGGCTTGGTGGGATCAGGTAACGCTAGAACCGGGGCTGAGGTAAGCGCTATTTTGAGTCTTTCGAAAGCGTCCTGCGCTTCCGTTCCCCCTTAAACGCGTCCTTTTTCAGCAGGTCGGTGAGTGGTCGAGCGATCATTCCGAAGAACGTATAAATCGCCGGTAGTACCCGCCTAAGCCCAAAAACCCCTAAGTTGTTTGACTGTCTTCGGTATCGGCCATTGTTGTACCGCTTCGTTTTTTTCGGATCCGTGCTCACCCCCTTCCCTTGCTATAATATGACCTAGGTACTCAATTGCTCGGCCCACAAACACACACTTTGATTCCTTCACGAACAACTGGTTACTTGGCATGATCGAGAGAACCTTTTCCAAGTGTAAACGGTGGTCTTCTTCACTTTGGCTATAGACGAGTATGTCATCAAAAAAACTAATACCCCTTTTTTGAGCATGGTCACACGTATTACATTAG
Organism: Flaveria sonorensis; assembly: GCA_025506505.1. Lineage (NCBI taxonomy): Eukaryota > Viridiplantae > Streptophyta > Magnoliopsida > Asterales > Asteraceae > Flaveria > Flaveria sonorensis. Next base: position 16,363 of record JACCIY010000312.1, read on the forward strand.
AGGAACGTGTACATAATCTGAGAAAGAGATGTTGGAGAAGACCAAAGTGATAGATGATCTACAGAGACAGTTAGCTAATAGAGATGATAGGATTAAGAATCTTGAACATCAGAAAACTTCGTATTCAGCTATGTTCAGATTCTAGAGCAGAATATTCGAGACTTCGCTTCAGGTGGTTCATCTCAATTTACTAATCAAGGAACCACTGGAGTTGGAAAAAGTAGCGGACAGCAAACTGCTGATCCAGATTCTATGATGACCGATCATTCCTACAGAGTATCCTATTGATCCTGTGTTCAGGAGAGGACAACAGAGACTGCTGAAGCTGGTCAAGAGTCATCGTCTATTGATGTTCATATGACTACTAAGGACCAGCCTGTAGTTCTTACTGGAGACGCGTTTGTTGAGCCTGAACACATGATGCCTATCCTAAACCCACTTGATGATAAAGATGAAGGATTAGATTCGATTGATTATGATTCTTCTGAGGATGGTGATGATGATGAGGATATGATGATGGATAAAGGTGATGATGATGAGGGAAGTGATGATGATGATAATGGTGGTAATGATGATAATGATTAGGGTGGTGATGTGGGGTCAGCTGCTACAGGTAATGCTGGAACATCAGGTACTGACAATGTCTCTAGACCAAGTCCTGATGATTCAGTTGATTACACACCTTTAGACCCGAAAACTAAGGCTGCATATGAAAAGGAATTCTATACATTCCACAAAGTCTTAATGCTAAGGAGACGGAAGAAGCGTTTTGAGTACACTGATATATTCGGAAACAGTCTCAAAGACTTGTCTTTTGATACTTTGATTGAAGAAGGTGAGATTGTGGGGGAGTCGAACACACAGACGACTGACGAGACAGAAGATTTTACAGGACAAAGTGTTGTGCGTCAGGTCGTAATCTAACAGTTAGGGCTCCTCCTCCCCCAACTTATATTCATACGCTGAGGCATTCCAAACCTTTCACAAGGTATGGAAATTCAAAACCTATCATTGTTGGGTGTACGATCAGGAAAAGAAGATGTATGTTGTAAAGCAAAGGGCGAGCAATAGAGTACTTCGAAAACGAGCACGAATTTCATATGCTCAGAGCATCAGATTTATATGCTATGGTCGTGTCCCATTCTTTATGCGAAACTTTCATGGAACTATATGCAAGCGAAAACTTCATGTAAGGCCCCGATCCTGGGACGCTCACAGTTGGACAATCATCGCACATAAAACATATAATTTACATTTACAATTTCTAAAACATGCAGGCGCTGAGTGCCTAGGCGCATGGGTAGTTTTTGGGCGCATGGGACAATTTCAGGCGCATGGGCAACCTCAACTCACTATCAGCATCATAATCAGTCCCAACATCATCAATTTAACATGTTCTAACTTAGTTCTAGTATTCTAAGAATCATAATATGACATGGCATCATCATAACATCATAAATTACCCAAATCATAACCCACCCACATTCACACATACACATTCATACAGGTACAAACCCCACTTTCATAAAACCATACATACATGCATTTCAAGCCCCAAATCATTAAAACATGTAAAAGGGGGTTCTAGAACTCACCTTAGCAGCCTTCGAGTATGACTTCCTTCAAACCCGTTTGCAAATGTTCAAACACCTAAACCCACCAAATCACACCACCCGAACACAAACAAACACATAAGCATACAACCGAGGCATAGGCCGTCAAGAACAACTTAAAACAATGAATTCTTATCTTGAATTCGGATTCCTCTTCTTCTTTCTTCAAAACCCGAGCTCTGCTCTTTCTCTTTCTAGAAAATCTGGTGAAAAGAAGATATGCAGAGAAGTGTGGGCGGCCATGCCCACTTTTTGCACCCACTTTTATTCTTTTTATCCTTTTGACACATTTAGCCCCTCAACTTGGGTTAATTGTGTTTTCTTTCTTTATACACATTTTATTCCTTCTTTCTCGTCTTTTAAAATTTTCCGGTGTTACAAGTCCACCCCCCTTATATGGTTTCATCCCCGAAACTTGTTATTCCTCAAACAGATTGGGTAATACTGCCTCTCTCTTCTTCAGTCTCCCACATAGACTCGGATCCCTTCCTGTGCTTCCACTGTACCGCACACGGAACCACTTTATTCCTTAACCTTTTCTCCTTGCGGTCAATGATTGCCACTGTTGCTCCACATAATTGAGCCTTTCATCAACTTCAATATCCTCCAGTGGTACAACCGTATCCTCTTCAGCTAAACACTTCCGTAGATGAGATACATGGAATGTCGGGTGAATTCAACTTAACTCATCGGGTAATACCAACCTATAGGCCACCTCTCCTACTCAGCAATGATTCGAAAAGGCCCTATGTATCTCGGTCTCAACTTCCCCGCTTTTTGAACCGAATGATACCTTTCCAAGGTGAGACCTTCAACATAAGTCTTCACCCACCTTGAACTCAATCGGTCTACGTCTCCTGTCGGCATACGACTTCTGCCTATCTTTAGCTGCCTTCATAAAGGCTTTGATCTTTTCAAGCTTCTCAGTCGTAGCCTCAATCACCTCAATACTTCCCAACTCCTTCTGACCAATATCACCCCAACAAACGGGTGTTCTACACCTCCTACCATATAGCATCTCATAAGGGGACATACCAATACTGGCATGATAACTATTATTATACGAGAACTCAGCTAACGGTAAGTGGTCATCCCAACTTCCTCCAAAGTCAATGACGCATGCCCGAAGCATATCTTTTAGCATCTGAATAGTCCTTTCTGACTGACCATCCGTCTGAGGATGATAAGCCGTGCTAATGTGTAACCTCGTCTCCATAGCATCATGGAATTTCTTCCAAAACATAGATGTAAACCGAGTGTCACGATCAGAAACAATAGACCCGGCACACCATGACGAGTTACAATCTCTTTGATGAATAGATCCGCTAATCTTTTAGAGGTACGTCTCTATGATCGTAGAAAGTGGGCACTCTTTGTTAAACGATCAACTATCACCCATATGGCATCATACCCTTTCACGGTACGCGGCAACTTCGTAATAAAGTCCATGGTGATATGCTCCCACTTCCACTCCGGTATATCCAATGGTTGGATCTTCCCGTATGGCTTTTGATGCTCGGCCTTCACTTGCAAGCAAGTAAGACACTTACTCACATACTCCGCTACATCGCGCTTCAAACCCGGCCACCAATAATCTTTCCTCATATCTTGATACATCTTTGTATCACCGGGATGAATGGAGTATCGAGTCTTATGAGCTTCATCCATAATCCTCCCACGTAGATCCCCGTAACGAGGGATCCACATCCGTACGAATCGGGTTCTAACACCAAGAGTGTTTTCACCCAATTCCGTAACGATACCTCATCCTTTCAGAGTTAAGACGATCTTTTTTAACGCTTCGTCTTGAAACTCCTTGACCTGCTTCATCATATCAGAGGTCATAATCAACTGATAAGCCTTCACCCGAATCAGCTCGGGTCTCTCCTTTCGGCTAAGGGCATCCACTACTACGTTGGCCTTGCCCGGATGGTAATGGATCTCGCAATCATAATCCTTTATGAGCTCCAACAATCGCCTCTGCCTCATGTTCAGGTCCTTTTGCTCGAAGAAGTACTTCAAGCTCTTGTGGTCCATGAAGATTGTGCACTTCATTTCGTATAGGTAGTGCCTCCAAATCTTTAGTGCGAACACCACAGCTGCTAACTCCAAGTCATGAGTAGGGTAATTCACCTCATGAACCTTCAATTGTCGAGACGCGTATACTATCACCTTTCCTCGCTGCATCAACACGCAACCCAACCCCGAGTAAGAAGCGTCAGAATAGACCACTAAGTCCTCGCTTCCTTCGGGTAATGATAAGACAGGAGCCTGAGTCAAACTTGTTTTTAACTCCTCAAAAGCACTCTCTTGAGCTTGACCCCATACAAACTTCACATCCTTGCAGGTCAACTTAGTCAACGGAGAAGCTATCTTAGAGAAGTCTTGAATGAATCTCCTATAATATCCCTCCAACCCCAAGAAACTACGAATCTCGGATGGCGTATTTGGAGACTTCCATTGCATCACCGCTTCCACCTTTGCCGGGTCCACCATGATCCCTTCCAGATTCACCACATGACCCAAAAATTGAACTTCGCGCAACCAGAACGTGCACTTAGAGAACTTGACTTACAACTTCTCCCTTCTCAACGTCTCCATCACCTCCCGAATGTGACCGGCATGCTCCTCCTCACTCTTCGAATAAATCAATATATCATCGATAAACAAAATCACTGATTTATCCAACATCGGCCGACACAATCGATTCATCAGGTCCATAAAAGCAGCTGGCGCATTGGTCAAACCAAAAGACATAACGAGAAACTCATAGTGTCCATAACGCGTGCGAAAGCTGTTTTAGGAATATCCTGCTCCTTCACCTTCAACTGATGGTAGCCAGATCGAAGATCTATTCTCGAGAACCAACTGGCACCTTGGAGCTGATCAAACAGGTCATCAATCCTCGGCAATGGATACCGATTCTTCACTATCAACTTGTTCAGCTCGCGGTAGTCTATGCACATCCTCATACAACCGTCCTTCTTCTTCACAAATAAGACCGGAGCACCCCAAGGAGAGATACTCGATCTAATGAACCCCTTATCAAGCAACTCCTGTAATTGCGCCATCAATTCCTTCATCTCGGTTGGAGCCAAGCGATACGGTGCCTTAGTAACAGGCTGGGCACCAGGTATCAAGTCGATTTGAAACTCGATCTCACGGTCTGGTGGCACACCTGGTAAATCTTCAGGAAAACATCTGGGAACTCACACATAACCGGTACATCTGACAGTTATGGTCTTGGCGTATCTACATCCTTCACGTAGGCCAAGTAGGCACTACATCCACGCCTCATGTACTTTCCCGCCACCGCCATCGAAATCACCTTCGAGATAGTCGTAACTTGATCACCGTAAATCGTCACCAAACTCCCGTCGGGCGCTGTCAGTCGAATCATCTTCTTACGACATATGATATTTGCCTCGTAGTCTGCCAACCAATCCATTCCTAGGACTACGTCAAATCCGCCTAAGGTCATCACGAATAGTCTAGCAGGAAATTTATGACCCTCTAATTCTATATTGCAACCTTCTATCAGGTCAACAATCCTGGTAGACTTACCTATGGCAGTTTCTACATAGAAGGGCTTATCAATACTTCTACTACTAACAGGCAACTTAGCACAGAAAGCAGCAGAAATAAAACTTTTACTAGCACCAGAATCAAATAACACAGAAGTAAGAGTTTGGTTTACTAGAAACGTACCTGACACGACATCGGGGTCCGTCCTAGCCTCCTCCTGAGTCATCATGAATGCCCTGGCGCTCGCCCTCTGCCCCTTAGTCCCGGTCTTCTGCCCTGGCCCGGAACTCTCAGCCCTTAGCTTCTTGCATTCTCAACTCATGTGGCCGTTTCCACCACAGTTAAAACACCTTGCCACCTTGCACTCTCTTGCCATGTGGCCAGGCTTTCCACACTTGAAGCACACGTTTAATCCCCACCTACATTCCCCGGTGTGCTCCTTCCCGTACTTGCCACACCTCTTCGACTCCGTACCGGTCATCCACCAGTGCATTCTTGTTGTTTGCCGGGGCACCACCCCGACCAAACCTCTTCCCATTCCAGTTTCGGTCACCACAGCCTTTCTTGCTCACCTCAGCCACCACCATTTCCCTCTCGTCGTACAGCCATCCCGCTAGCTCGACCACCGACCTGAACGTACTCGGCCAGGAGGCGATCATGTGCCTGCGAATATCCGTCGGCCAGCCCTGAATATACCTCTTGATCTTTCGCGACAGAGGTGTCACCTAATCTGGCACCAGTCGTGCCAACTCGTTAAACTTGGTGGTGTATTGCTGATGCATCATGGTTCCCGCCTCCAGCTACAGGAACTCCTTCTCAACCTTGTCGAGCTCCCTATGAGGACAGAACTCCTAGATCATCAGCTTCTTCAACTCTGGCCACCTCATTCTTCCAATTACCCTACTACCCTCGGCTTGGACGATATTGTCCCACCAGCACAGAGCTGAGTCCATAAATGAATGAGTGGCAAACTTCACCTTCTGATCCTCCCGACACTCGTTGATATCAAGTACAGCTTCCATCTCTCTCACCCACCGGTGAGCAGCAGCAGTTCCATTTCCGTCAAAATTCGGGGGCTTGCATCTTTGAAATGCCCCATAGTTACAGCCTCGTGCTGCCTTCGGCACAGGCTTTTCTTCTTCTTCTCATCAGTAGAGACAACCGTCACAGTCCCCGGTCGCTCCCTTACTCCCGAGGACCGATTCCTCTCCTTCTTTTCCCCTTCTCTTACAACCTTTTTTACTTCGGTCACCACAGACGGTAAGATCGTCTTCATGACCTTATGAACCTCCTCTACAACAGCCTCCTTCACCGAGGCCCATAAGTTAGCACTTTCATCACCACCCTCCGGATGAGGGGTCTCGGGCTCTTCATGAGCCACCTCTTCAGCCCTAGGCCTTCCTCTCATGACCCGTGGTCCAGCACCACGTCCACCACGACCTCCACCTCGAGAAGCTTTTGAAGATCTACCATCGGCCATCCTCTAACACGCTATAAGATTCAAACACTAACACGGTCATTCAAGGTAATAGCTCAGTTTATGTCAAGTATAGTAAGTCCCTAATTACAATGGCTAGTTGTGATTAGCCACTTCACTCTTCATACCCCAAGCATTTCCTATCCTGACTACATTAGTATCTAAATCTACTAAGAAGCACATAAATCACATAACATGCCCACGTAATACCGGTTAACATTAAGTTACATAAAACTTTTACATAAAACTTTTACCTGCAGGCACGTAGCTACTAGGATTGGCATCCCTTTCCTTTCGTCCCATTCTCAGTTTAAGATTAGGTTCTTTTTGAAAATATTTACCCAATTCTCTTAAACTTTAGTCCTGATACCAACTTGTAAGGCCCCGATCCCGGGACGCTCACAGCTGGACAATCACCTCACATAAAACATATAATTTACATTTACAATTTCTAAAACATTGCAGCGGAATAATTTTAAACCATTTCTTTATAATTGCTTTTGAAAAATAATACATTGTAGTTAACTGTTACAAATATCTTAATTTATATTACATCACAAAAACATTATAATCAAAACAACGGATACCATCCAAAAATGCCAAGTAGCTGCCCCGTGCCATCCTCAGCAACATTACCTGCCAACTGGAAACACATAAAAGTCAGCGTTGTTGAGTGAGTTCTAGTTTTATAAAATAAAATACTTTTCTTTCGTTTAAAACCATTCTTTCTTTACTTTCACATGTGATCATGCATCATACATACACATAGATAACAACTTATTATTATCTTTCATCGTCATTCGTTGACTTCCGTTCATTCATCCTCATACGTCATCTTTATCATTTGTTATCTTTCTTTCCGTACTATATGTACACTCATTAACTTCCGATGACATGTACTGTACCCCGAACATTGTGCACGAAGCTGACTCAAGGGCCTGGGGCAAGTACACTCATCATTATCATTCATCTTTCATTCCGGACCAATGCCATGTGCTATACCCCGAACATTGTGCACGAAGCTGGTTACTTGGCCTGAGGTCTATCATAGACCTCGAACATTATGCACGAAGCTGACTCCAGTACCTAGGGCAGCGGCAAGGGTCCCATACATATGGTCAATCACAAGATTAGACCCCCAGTGTGCATCCTTCCGGGGTAGCTAACCCGCACACAGTTGAGCTAACACCCTTCATTGGGTGTGAACCTCCATACATTGCTTGCAAGACTTTCATTACTTTCATTCATTAATGCATGCATTCATTCATTCCTTACGTTCCCTTTTTCATTATCTTCCACTTTACGTTACATAATACTTTCCATTTACTTTTCATAATCATACCATGCAAAGGCACGGAAAATAAACATACATAATAAGGAACATAACATAAACATAACCAAACCATACATAGCATCATCATCACATCACATATGACATCATAAAGTCAACTTACATTACCCCTGGGAACATCCCAAGTCAAAGCCTACACTTTACATTTTTCCCCAAAATTTCAGAAAATATTCTAAGGCATAGGCGCATGAGCACTATACAGGAGCATTACCTTTCAGGCGCATGGGAACACTTAGGCGCATGGAGAACTTTCAGGCGCATGGGAACTATTTGGGCGCATGACCCAACACTTAGGCTTCTGGGCAAATTTCTAGGCGAATGGGCACTATGCAGGCGCATGAGTGCCTAGGCGCATGGGCAGTTTTGGGCGCATGGGACAATTTCAGGCGCATGGGCAACCAACTCTCACTATCAGCATCATAATCAGTCCCAACATCATCAATTCAACATGTTCTAACTTAGTTCTAGCATTCTAAGCATCATAATATGAACATGACATCATCATAACATCATAAATCACCCAAATCATAACCCACCCACATTCACACATACACATTCATACAGGTACAAAACCCATTTTCATAAAAACATACATACATGCATTTCCAGCCCCAAAATCAGTTAAAACATGTAAAAAGGGGATTCTAGAACTCACCTTAGCAGCCTTCGAGTATGACTTCCTTCAAACTCGTTTGCAAATGAGTTCAAACACCTAAAACCCACCAAATCACACCACCCGAACACACAAACAAACACATAAGCATACAACCGAGGCATAGGCCGGCCAAGAACAACTTAAAACAACGAATTCTTACCTTGAATTCAAATTCCTCTTCTTCTTTCTTCAAAAACCCGAGAGCTCTGCTCTTTCTCTTTCTAGAAAATCCGGTGAAAAGAAGATATGCAGAGAAGTGTGGGCGGCCATGCCCACTTTATGCACCCACTTTTATTCTTTTTATCCTTTTGACACATTTAGCCCCTCAACTTGGGTTAAATTGTGTTTTCTTTCTTTTATACACATTTATTCCTTGTTTCTTGTCTTTTAAAATTTTCCGAGTGTTACACTTCATGCATGTATATATGTGCATGTATGCATAGTAAGTTCAGTGTGTGGCACATATCAATGAGAATAATGGTGCAATTGAGTGTGTGTGTTTTGTTTATTTCGCTCAAAATGAGCAGATCACATTTGTGATTCGTCCACCCTCGGGTGAGATCGATCTTGTATCGATTGTCTTTGTAGTCATTTGACTTATTATATACATTTGAATTTCAATGTTTTCATCAAAAATATATGAAGTACATTGTTTCTCGTATGATTAAAGTAGAGTGCGCACCCGTCTTCGCGTATTATCAAGTGCAACAATCAAACGAAGTACGATCGATCGGTTTTTTGGACTTTACATTATTGTAGGGACTAAACATTTGGATTACAATATCATTTTAACACATACTAGATGAACAACATGGAGTTTATATGATAACATGCATGTTGGGCAACAAACTCGTGCGAATAGAAGTCGCATGCATGCATGCATGCGAAAGGTAGACAAGTTGCATGCATGCGACTACTTGAATGGAAAAATATACATAATGCATGCATGCGACAACTTGCTTGGAAAAGTATACATGCAAAAGGAAGAAAACTTGCATCTGACAACTATGCATGCGAAAACATTCATGGAACTATACGCATGCGAAAACTTCATGCATGTATATATGTGCATGTACGCACAGTAAGTTCAGTGTGTGGCACATATCAACGAGAACAATGGGGCAATTGAGTGTGTGTGTTTTGTTTATCTTGCTCAAAATGAGCAGATCGATCTTGTATCGATTGTCTTTGTAATCATTTGACTTATTATATACATTTGAATTTCAATGTTTTCATAAAAAATATATGAAATACATTGTTTCTCGTATGATTAAAGTAGAGTGCGCACCCGTCTTCGCGTATTATCAAGTGCAACCATCAAACGAAGTTCGATCGTTCGGTTTTTGGACTTTACATTTGGTATCAGAGCAAGGTGTTGCTCTCGATACAACGGATCATTATTCTACGATATTCTGTTTGAGGATGTTAAACAAGTTACAAAGGTTAGTTAATTTTGTTGAAAGTTTATCCGGTTTCATCAACGTTCAATCCAAAACCGAGACACACACAATTTCATCTCAATTCGATTCAAATTGTATGATTTGGTGAAGAAATTGAAGACAAATTCGGTTCAAATGCAATTGTTGATGTGAAGTATTGATATGCATACCAACTGTTTGTATAAATGCTCAAGTGACTTCATTGTATAAAACTTGCTTGAGTTCTTTCCGGTTTCATTGAGGATCTATTCGAAACCAAGAACACACACAAAACCGAATCAAACTGCTTGATCTTATGAATATTTGAAGCTTAAAAGTTGTATCAAATTCAATATACGCTCGTGCGAGAACCTTCATTGAGAAAGGTTTTGTTGAAGATTCAAGTTGTTTTTAAACACAAAATAAAATCACAATCCAAGAGGGAGATTGTAGAGGTTGAACCTATGAGGCTCGGGAAATCAAATCAAGATGAAGATCAAGATCAAGTCATGCAAGAACCTAGAGTTATCACGCGAAAACAGCTTCTCGCGCGACAACTACTAGTCGCGCGAGAACTGATGTTTCTGTGCGAGAACTTTTTTTTGTTTATAAATAGAAGTTTTGCTTTGTAATAGTTAGCACTTTGATAGAGATATTTTCACTTTCCTGATTTGTGTTACTGCACTGTAATCGAATCAGAGATCTATTGATTTGAAAGTTTATTTACTTGATGTGTTCATCTTTTCTATATTCAATCTTGTTACCGTGATGATTGCATTCCGCATTCTCATCATGAGATCGATCTAATTGTATTGTGTTGATCCTTACAAGGTCCTCTATCTGGTACAGGAGGAGGAGGAGAATCAAAACGTACAGGCCTCTTACCTAAAGCCCATGAAGAAGATGCCATGTTGCAGTGTACGTGATGTGCATGCCAATGAGTATACAGTTAGGGATAAGTAACGAGTAACTAACAAATTGTGCAGTTATAGACTAGTGTGTATGCAACCTAGTTCCTTATATCCAATGGCTCTGATACCAATCTGTCACACCCTCAAATTCTACGTGCGGGGTTCTATCGCGAGGCGTGTGAACAAACCAAGATCCAAGTCATTAGTTACTTAGAACAACGATATATGAAACATTTAAAACAAACCAGAGTTTATAACCTTAAAACAGTGCGGAAACATTTGTAAATAAGTCAAACCCAAAGTAATAAAATGTAAAATATGCAAACACGCGCCAAACAATTATTTAAAACAAAATGTATATTGAATCCCAAATGCTAAACAATGTTTTTCCCAATGCATGCTGACACATGAGTGCTCCTAGGCGCTGCTGCTAACCACGACCTGAGAATAGCATACTAAAAGAGTCAAAACAACGGTTGGTGAGTTCAAGAGTTTGTGTTTAACATAAACAGTAACAGTTGTAAAACATAAGAAGTGCAATAAAGCAGATAGCTAGTCTATATTCATAACTAATAACCATAGCAATTTCGCGATCGAAGCTGACTGTCTTTTGTTAGTTTGCCTCCCGTCACGACATACCAGGTCATGACTATGTTTATGTTAGGACAATACTGCAGCCGTTTGACCTCGATTCGCACGAGTGGGGCTTGTCAGACCCAGTAGTACTACCCAAAATTTCCTGCTAATTACCATTATTAACGATCTGAAAGTGTGAGTGCTTTCAAGGTATAACACGCTATGCTACACTATACACAACTTACAATAATAAAGTGTTAGTAAAATAGCATGTTATCTCCCCCAGAAAGAGAGTGTTTAAAAGTGGGGCATGAACTCACCTTGTGCTTCAACAACAGAATAATGCAAGCTACGAAGGAATGGAAAGACAACCCATCAAAGGTCATGTAGAACACATGAGTTTGTAAGTATTCAAGACCAGAAAGACTTAACAGATCCTCAGTACTCTCTAAATAGGTTGACACAAGTGATATGGAACACAATAACATAATTGACCTAGTTGACCCGTTTGACCCGTTGGTGACATGTTAAGTTGAGTTGTTGTTTACCCAAGTGTGGTATCATATTAAACATTATAATTTTATAGATTTCCATAGAAGCTATTCACATAATCCATTTTGTAAATCTTATGTCTCATCAAGATCATCATGCTAACTTAAGTTTTCATACAGCATATGCAAATCTCAACCAGTAATCATACTCCACCTGAATACAATTAAAGTCTAACTACCATTTATATATATTGGGTTTAGTCACGCCCAGCATGTCGTGTGAAGCCACTCATGGCTACACACCCTAAACCCTACCAATCCTACTAAGTAGAGGCCTCAGATTCGCACGTGTGTATGATACTCATCATCATAATCCCACATGTAATTCATACAACCAAAACATTAACATTATAATAATCAATAAATCATAATTCTTCATGACACATAACTTGTACATAATATCATGCTTGTACACTTGCGCATTTTTCAAGAAAACTAGATTTTTCACAAATAGTTTATCAACTAACCATATGACCCAATTATCATAATCTAACACATAAGATATCATCAATAAGCATTCTAACATGATCCTAACATCAGTAACATGTCCAAATCACAATATCCAACAATTCCCATCAATAAAGTTTCACTTTCGGGAAAGTAACGCCCAATTCGTTCATAAACTCATCAACTTTATACCTAATCAAATTCATAACAATCATCTAGACATGATAGACATCATCAACTCATTATAATTCCCAAATCTCATGCATAAAAGTTACTACTTATAGTAAGGTAAAAACAACCACTCAATTCCACGAATTCCTTGCGTAATCCACGTAAACTAACATCAATGTAATATAACTAACATTATAGAATCACCAAACAAACAAAGAATTTGACTTTTCTTCATCAATTTTGAACTAGGGTTTAACATGGATCAAAACTATGAAAAAGCAATCAAAATGTTACCTTTAATCACGTAATAATCAAGAATTGGACTTGCTAACACGTTGTAGTGATTGAAGCTAAGCAAAATCAAATGACTTTGAGTGTTCTTGGATTAAAATCGCAAAAGGGAGGGGATGAGGTGCTCGGCCGTGATATAGGGTTGGGGGGGCTAGGGTTTGTTTTTAGATTAATATTAACTTTTGGATTATGTACCAATAAACCCTCCTTGTTTAAATTATAATAACTAATCTTTTTAACACTTTTAAATAAGTTTTTTAACTACAAAACACAAGAATTATTAATCAATAATAAAAAATTCTATATATATATCAACTAACCACAAAACACATGAATCAACTATCACATGTTGTCACGTTTCAAGATAAAACGCAAAAAATATTTAAAATTCATGAATTACATAACCACAAATTAATAATCAACGTTATTAATTAATTATTATCTGTTAACCATAGTTAATTATTATTAAGTCATCAACGTTCAACGATAACTAGTGTGTGCTCACGACATGTGTATGCAAGACCTAACGAAACTAACGGAGTTTGGTAACGGAAAATTACCGGATGTCACAAACCATTCAGCACATGTTGTTCGGCAGCTGATTCAACACTTGGTAGAAATCGGCAGTTGAGAGCCAGTGCTTAATTTTTGAGTTTTCAGTAGCTTTGTCATCTTGATAGATCAACAATTTGTTTTAAAACAAAATGTTTCTTCTTTTTGGAAATACAAAAGATTAAAAAATTGCTATCATTGTATTATTTATAGTCTTTATTTATACGTAATTTCAATCGTATTTTATCATAGAATATCATTTAATAATTAATAAGTTTTCTAGTGTGTGTGTGTATATATATATATGTATATATATATATGTGTATATATATATATATATGTGTGTATATATATATATATGTATATATATACATACATATATATATATATATGGAGGTTCAAAAGGGAAAACGAAAAATTGAGAAACTAAAGAACTAATCCTAGTCATTTCAAAAAATTCAACAAAAGGCAGAAAAAAGGTAAAAAAATTGAAAAACCCTTTTTCATCACAACTAAGAAAAAGTAAAAATATAAAAAAAACATCCAGTTGGTTTCACTTGTGAAATGGACTTTTTTGTGAAATAAACTAATGATTTAGTACAGGTTTGACTCACCATAGTTGTCAGGATTATTTTGTCTTTTATGTAATAGGTTGAATGTTAGCTTATTTTCATGTATTTTGTATTTGTATAGTTTCACTGACCCAGCGAAACTACGAGCGAAACTACAGTTTCGCTCATAGTCAGCTGTCTAGGTCACCCGGCGAAACTGTATTTCGCTGCCGGGTAAATCTAGTTAATGGTCAAGACAATTTCGCTATCCAGCAAAATTGTCAGCAAAACTAACTCTGCTTATATATTGTCATGTTCTATCATTGTAAGCAAGTTTTGCAAAACCCTAATACTAAAATATTATTGTTGTAACTCTGTGTTTTTGGCTGGAAGTGTATTTGTCATTACTTTTGAGCCTTTGTTTGGTGATTATTGAATAGATTCGAAACTTATCCATTATGTTATTGTGAGTATTGTGTTGATTCAGTGGGATTTCTAAATTTATTCATCAATTGCACTGTTATATCGATCACAAGGACCAACAATATGGTATCAGAACCATTGTGCTCTTGATTGGTTGAATCCTGTGTATTTTCGAGCTTAAAGTCATTGTTCCATTCAATGCTATTATGATATGCTTGTTTTAGATATGGAAATTGATTGAGGCTTGTTCGTATTTGGTGTGGGAAGCTATAGAAATCATCAGATCTCAAATTCATTAAGATTTGGATGAGTTTGAGTTGATTTAGTGCTGAAAAAGTTTTTCAGATACGTTGGGCGAAACTAGAGTTCTTTCGGCGAAACTGCCACTTGATTCAACGAAACTACATAATTTGTGGTTTTTGGATCTGGTTTCTTTGCCTTAGCGAAAGTACCTCATTTTGAAGAAAAGTTCACCTTCTTTGATTGCCAAAGCAAGCGAAAGTGCTGCCGAAATTCTCCTCAGAACTAAAGTTCTACTAGTTTCAGCGAAGCTGTCGTCGAAACTAGAGTTTCTAAGCACTCATTCGAGCGAAACTGTTATTCGGCTTCCGAGCGAATCTACTAGCAAATTTATCAGCGAATTTAGAGATTCTTCAGTGAAATTAATAATGTTTAAAAAAATGACATCCACCAATATCACCATTTCTGACTTGAAGAGTGTTTCACCCAATAGGCCACTAAGGCTTATAAATGGTGATAACTTTGAGGACTAGAAACGATGTTTAAAAGCCTTCTTTAATTATACTGATCATAATCAATGGGAGTCAATAGTAAATGGTCCACACACTCCAACTGTCAATGTTGGTCAAGTTACCTCACCAAACACTGATCCATCAACCTTTACCGAAAGAGACCTCAAGCTAATCGATCGTGATCAGAAAGCTTTCAGGGATTTAACCTTATGTTTATCACAAGACATCTATAATCATTTTGCTGAACACAAGAATGCAAAATCATTGTATGATTCTCTGTGTGAACTTTATGATGGAAATGAAGATTTGAAGAAGGACAAGAAAGCCCAAGCTGAAAAGGAGTTCAATTCATTCGTAGGACACAAGAATGAAATCCTTATGGATATTACCAATCAATTTTGTCTAACTTAAGCACTTTAAAGAAATATGATGAACAGTTGGGTAACCATGAACAAGTTACTAAGCTCTTGGACTCTCTTCCATCGCATTGGAGCTTGCAAGTTAGGATGTTGATGCAGGAAAGAAACTTTGCTGATTATAAACTCATGGATGTCATCAAAAAACTAAAATCTTTTGATTTGGATGTGAAAAGGAGGGAATGCAATCAATCCATGAGGCCAGCCACAGTATATCCACAAAATACCGCATTGATCTCATCCGCGGCAAACTCGTCCATGTATAGTTCAGCTTATGGTGGTTCTACAGGATACGGCGTATCAAACAAGTCTGGTGGTGGATCTACAAGTGTTGGTTCAAGCTCAAAGACATCTTTCAATGCTCAAATTCCATCTGACACAATGGCATTATTTGGAATGTTTGTACACAGCTATGAAGCTTTGGTTACGAGGGAGCTGAAGGGAAAAGGAATGACTGTTGAAGACATGTATCAGGTGGATCCTAATGACTTAGAGGAAACTAATATCCAATGGTAGATGGCCATGCTCACGTTGCGTGCAAGAAGATTCATGGAATGAACTGGAAGGAGGAACTTTGGCAATCAAAATCAAAACCCTAAACTTGGTTTTGATAAGTCAAAATTGAGATGCTTTAATTGCAAACAGTTTGGGCACTTTAAAAGAGAATGTCCATCTCCTATCATCACTGAACCGGGAACTTCTGGAACTTCCAAAGTTATCCCGATCATCCACAAGGAAGAAGCCAAGCCAAAGAAGGAAACAACACTCATTTCAAACTTTGATTAGAGTGCTGAGATTAAGGAAACTAAAGAAGAAATCAATCATGCTCTAGTGGCTGTGGAACAGTGATGTGGATTCTGTTGAGGACTTTTCATCCTTTTAGGGAGTTCAAGAGTGAGATTCAAGAAGAAGCTATTGGTGAAAGTGGTAAGCAACAGGTTCAAGCTGAAGAGGTGAAGATTGGGAAAGTCAAGGAAGAAAAAGGTGATTATGAGTATGCTAAACAGAAAGTGATAGTTTGTGAAGCTGAGGAGTTTGGGAAACAACAACAAGTTAATGTAAGTGGGGTGAAGCGGGATGTCTGTAATCAAGAAAAGAAAGAGGAAAGAAAGAGGAGGAATGCAAGAAGAACACTCCGGTCTATCAATGCGAAAAGACCCTAGCTGCTGAAAAAGTAGTTATGGGTCTCCCTTATGAGATAATTCAAGACATGTGTTCTCCTCCATGCAAAATCCATTTATTTAGGGTTTATAAAGCTAACAGATTATTGTTAGAAAATGAAAAAGAATTAAAACAAATAAATAAAGAACTCAAAACAAATGAGTCTAAATATTTTGTCAAGTTAAATGAAGCTTTAAAGGAAAATGAGCATTAAAAAAGAAATCTTTTAGAAAGAAATGTTGAAATAAATGCTTTAACGAAACGTGTAGCACTTGCTGAATTTGAAACAAACAAATTAAAAACCAAACTTGAAAAGGGGACAATTTCTGGGATGAAACATGAGGAGCTTTGCAAGAAACAACGGGGGGCTAGAATTAAGACTGGTTTGGGAAGCGAAGAAACCACTCATGTTTATCCTCCTCCAAGTACTTATTGTTATTCTCCTATGCCTATACCTCATCCAACTAATGAATTAATTCAAAAAGACACTAACAATTTGTATGCATGTTTAGAAGGAGTGAATCATAAGGAGATTCGAGAGGAATATGATTATGGTGCAAGTAGTGGTCTAGGCAGCTCTAGTCTTAGCATTTCAGATTCCAAAAAGTCTCTAATAGACAATAGTTTAAGTAGATTTATTTCCCAAAAGTCTATTACAGACAATGGCATGTGTAGTTCTAGCTCTAGTCCAGCTTGTTTATATTCAGATGTCTATGAATCAAATCGTGATGTTTCAAATGCTTGTGTTAATAGAAATGATGGTTGTTCAAATAAAGCTTCAGACAGACATATCGACTCAAATTGTTTTGAAAGGTTCCTCTCTCATCCTATCCCATGTTTTACACCAATTTAGATCTCTAAACCTAAACAAATAGAGAAAACTTCCTCAAAAGTTAGAAACATTATTGTAAATGAAGTAGAATCTGCTAAAATTAAGTTCACGAAAGAAAAACTAAAAGAATCATATGACTCTTGTAGCAATTCTGATTCACGCACGTCTGAATGTGAGGAAGAGATACTAATAGATCAAGCTCCTGTTTCAAAATGTAAGAAGAAAGGTTTGAAGTCCCGATGTTTTAGATGTGGGAAGGATGATCATGTAATTAAAGTTTGTCCTGAGGTTGTTAGTAGAAATGTAAATAATAGTTCATTAGGAAGTAGATTAAATCATTTTGTAAATAATTTTTTCTGTAAAAAATCCTCTATTCCGAGACCTAAGTTAGTCATGACTTGGGTCCCAATTTCCAAATCTTAACATTTTTTTGTGTATATGCCAGGATTATTCCAGAAAAGCTATCACACGTTAATAGTGGATGTTCAAGGCATATGAACAGGTTGAAGGACCTACTTACAAATTATCACTTAATAAATGGAGGATATGTTGCATTTGCTGGAGAGAAGAAGGGTGGAAACATGATTGGTCAGGGAGAAGTATCAAATGGTTCCTTGATTCTGGAGAAAGTGAACGATGTCCTAGAATTGGCATTCAATGTGTTAAGTGTATCACAAATCTATGATAAAGACATTCTAGTTCTGTTTATGTCAAATGAATGCTTGTTTCTCAAACCAGAGTTTATTATTCTAGAAGATTTAATGATCATGTGTGCTCCAAGAAAGAATGATACTTATCTTCTGGATATGGGATCACAAGAATCTACCTCCACTGTGAAATGTCTCCTGTCCAAAGCTTCATCTTCTGAATCCTTTCTGTGGCATAGACGATTAAGACAAGTTAATTTTAAAAATATAAATAAATTGGTTAAGAACAATCTTGTGAGGGGGCTACCACTTAAAGATTTTTCAGTGGTAGAAAAGTGCATGGCATGTGCTCAAGGAAAACAGCACAAAAGGCCACACAAGCTTAAGCTTGAAAATACAATTTCAAAACACCTTGAATTGTTACATACTGATTTATTTGGTCCTATTAGTGTTAAATCTATTACTAAGAAATTTTATTGTTTGGTTGTTACAGATGATTATTCAAGATATCCTTGGGTAAGATTTCTAGCAAACAAGAGAGACACTATAGAAGAGCTAAAGAAGCTGATCCTCTCACTCGAAACCATCAACAAAAAGATCATAACGGCCATCCAAAGTGATAATGGAACCAAATTCAGAAACCATATCTTTGACTATTTCTGTACAGGCAAAGGGATTCTCAGATAGTTCAGTGCTGCTAGGACACATCAACAAAATGGTGTTACTAAAAGGAAGAATCGAACCCTTATTGTAGTAGCAAGAACTATGCTGATGGAGTCAAAGCTTCTAATTATTATCTGGGCAGAAGCTGTCAATTATGCTTCCTATGTACTAAACAGGGTTCTTATTGTGAAAGACAAAATGAAGACTCCTTATGAGCTTCTTCATAAACGGAAACCCTTGATTGACTTCTTTCGTCCATTTGGTTGCTCATGTACTTTGCTAAACACACAAGCTCAGAAGTCAAAGTTTGGAGCAGTCTCTGATGAATGATTCTTCGTTGGCTATTCTTCCTCATAAAAGGTGTATAGAGTGTACAACAAAAGAACGCGTATTGTGTAGGAATCATTCTATGTTGATTGGCAGGAGTCTAATTCACCAAACATGAGGTCAGACCCAACATGGTTTTATGACTCCAATACTATCTTCAAATCTTTCAACGTTCTAGTATTTGACGATGATCTTGTTCATCAAACCAATGTGCAAATCATTCCTCCAACCGAACCTCTTCCACCTGAACCTCATCCACCACAACCAACTGACCCTCCACCTCAACCTCTGCTTGATGTTCCACCCATACCTCCACCACAACCGACTTCTCTATCCTAACCAACTTCCCCTTCACAATCATCACAAACTACATCTTCATATCATTCTAATCCATTAACCCTTAACACCAACTTCAAAACCTAAACCATCCACATGATTACATCATTAGTTCCATTACAGATGGTGTAAGGACATGGAGTCAATCTGGATTGATAAATGAATGTCTCTATACATGTTTCTTATCTCAATTCTTTACCAAAAATATCTCAGCAGCACTTCAAGACTCAAGTTGGGTTGAATCTATGCAAATGGAGCTTCAGCAGTTCAAGAAACTAAAACTTTGGCAATTAGTTGATCTTCCTCCAAACAAGTTTCCCATTGGTACAAAATAGGTATACTGGAACAAACCACCAGGTTAGTTATGAAAATCTGAAGTGTTTGCTCAGTTGATCAATTCAAATGGACGTGAATTGACTATACTGAAGTGTTTGCTCTAGTTGATCGTATTGAAGTTTCCCATTAGATGATCGAGGAGTTGTAATCAGGAACAAATCAATGTTAGTTATTCAGGGACTTGCTCAGGAGGAGGGAATTGACTATACTGAAGTGTTTGCTCTAGTTGATCGTATTGATGTTTCCCATTAGATGATCGAGGAGTTGTAATCAGGAACAAATCAATGTTAGTTATTCAGGGACTTGCTCAGGAGGAGGGAATTGACTATACTGAAGTGTTTGCTCTAGTTGATTGTATTGAAGCTATCAAAATCTTTCTTGCTCACGCTGCTCACAAAAACATTAAAGTCTTTCAAATGGACGTGAAGTGTGCATTTCTCTACGGGAACATTGATGATGAAATTTATGTTTGTCAACCACCAGGTTTCGAGGATCTAGCTTTCCCAGACAAAGTATATAAACTTCATAAGTCCTTATATGGATTACATAAAGCACCTCGTATCTGGTATGAAACTTTGACACAATATCTGCTTAGCAAGGGTTTCTCTCGTGGATCTATAGACATGACTCTATTCAAGAAGGAAGTTGATGGTTAAATACTAATTATTCAAGTGTATGTTGATGACATCATTTTCGGGTCAACAAATGAGAAACTGTGTAGGGAGTTTGAATAAGTAATGAAGGATCGCTTTGAAATAAGCATCATGGGGGAGCTGTGCTTTTTCTTGGGGTTGCAGGTTGAACAAAAGCCTGATGGTTTCTGATTCACCAAGAAAAGTACCTTCTAGAGATTCTCAAAAACTTCAAGATGGATGATGCTTCTCCAGAACTCACTCCATTCACTGCTCAAACCTGTTTAGCTCCAGATGATAATGGGAAATCCATGGATGCTCATTGCTATCGTTCTATGATCGGATCTCTCATGTATCTCATGGCTAGCCATCCTGATATTACATTCGTCGTGTGCTACCATGCCCGTTTTCAAGCCAACCCAAGAGAATCACATGAAAAAGTGGATAAACACATCTTTCGTTACTTAAAGGGTTCTTCTCGTTTGGGTCTTTGGTACCCAAAAGGAGGGAACTTTGATTTACATGCTTATTTTGGCAGTGATCATGGTGGTTGTAGGATCAATAGGAAATTCATCACTGGCGGATGTCAATATCTTGGGGATTGGCTTGTTTCATGGCAAAGCAAGAAGAAAACGATAGTATCTCTATCAATAAGAGAGGTTGAATAGGTTGCTGCATCCAGTTGCTGCTGCCAATTGCTTTGGATACAACACCAGATGATAGATTACGAAATCAATTTTCTTCATACACCACTTTTCTATGATAATGAAGCTGCTATCGGCATTGCCAAAAATCCAATTCATCATACTCGGACCAAGCACATTGAAACAAGGATTCATGTAATCTGGGATGCTCAAGAAAAGGGTTTTATAGATATTATTCCAATTGACAAAAAAAATCAAAGAGCAGATCTTTTCACAAAAACATTTGATAAACCTTGTTTTTATGAATTGATCTATATGTTGGGTTTAATATCTTTTTGAAACCTCTTTTCTTAACAAAGTGTGTAAATAGCTGTAAATAACTTTTTTGTTTATTTTTTTATATAAACTTTTTCTAATAAACTTCTGAGTCCCATATTCCTTCACATCTTTGATCTTTAACAAAATTTGAAAAGAAAAAATTTCTATTACATGGCAATTAAAAAGAAATTTCGAGGGAGAATAAAGATTAAACTCTTAAGTTTTTCAATTTTGTCTTTTCTGGAACCCCGGCAAAAAGAAGTTTGAAGGAGGTCAACAGCCTTGTGTTGGGATATGCATAGTAGGCTCAGCGTGAAAACAAAGTAAACAGTGATCGTGTAGCTAAATTAAAGTTTAAGAACTCGGTGATAAGGATTATCCTCCTGACATTTTGGCCTGCACAAAGTTACAAGTCCTTGTTAAAAATGGGTTGAGATTTTCAAATCTCTGCTTTGATATTCCAAAAATCTCCCTATCACCTAGTCTTTGAATTGAAGCTTCTCGTTAGCTCTTCAGAGATATATCTCGTGCTTATCTCCTCGGCTATGTGTGAACATTGACCTGGAGTGATGATCTCCTTTGTTATACGTGAAAATAAACCTGGAGCTCTCATCAGCACGTTCTGATGATCTTCTCTATTATACGTAAGTATAGACCTGAAGCTCTCATCAGCAAATTTAGATGGTCATCTCCTCTGTTATATGTAAGTATAGACCTGGAGCTCTCATCATCGGTTCCCCAAATAAAGGCACAGTGATTCTTAAATCAAGATCATTTTTGAAAACTCAAAGAAAATTCAAGCAGAGTTAATCATATTACTCAATAAACCATGAGGACAAGATAAGTACTTTGCCAAATGTCTATGGGGACCAAGTCATCAGAGATTCTAAAACTAAACCAAAACATGATAAAAACAGCTGCAGATTACACGTTGAAAAGAATAAGGCATTGGCTTAAAAGGACAAACATATCAGCAATCCCAACAATCTTTGACTCTCTGGAACAATTTCTTGAAAAAAAAGTGTCTATATTCCTTTATTCTTAATTTTTCTCTTATTTCTTATTTTAATATTATTTTATTTTATTTTAATCTTCTGTTATTCTTATTTTGTTTGTGTTGGTATTATAGGGTGAAGAAGCTTTTCATGAAAGTTTTTGTAAATATAAGACTTAATTTTTTATTATTTTTTATTTATTTTTTTATTTTTTAAAATATAAAAAACTTTCAACAAATTTACGAAAATTTACTAAGTGTTAGGTTCCAGAGAAACTAAGTTTCGCTGGTTGTTTCGCTAAGAGAATCTATAGATTCGCCGGCAAACTCGATCTACACTAGGATACATGACTTCATCTGTGATGCCGAGCGAAACTATAGTTTCGCTACTAGCGAAACTAGTGTCTATATATTACACTGTGTGAAATCAGTTTCACACACTTGTTTGGCGAAAGTAAACCCTAGTTTCTCTGTGCATTCACACCCATATTCTTCTAAATTGATTTCCGTAGCGATTAATTGTTTCTAAGTGCTTAGGTGGGTGTTTCATTGGTTCCTTGAAGAAGAGGCTATGTTTCAAAGATGTGTATCTTTTCTGTGTTATTGGTTTGGTTTCAGCTGAATTTTCAGTTTGTGAACCGATTCTTATGTGTTCTTTGTGCTTGGTTCTATGTTTTGGTGTGTTTTGGTGGAGTTTTACTTGAAAACAGTAGAGGTGAGTTCTAGGTCCCCTCTTTTAAATGTTTTCTGCTGATTCGAGGGCTGATTTGCATATTTGACTGATGTTTTCAAAACAAGTTATGATTTTCATGTATGGTGCGAATGATTTTGATGATATGGTGTGTTATGTGCTTCTCATGATGCTCGTTTAAATTTATGATGTTCTAAGTGTTAGCAAATAGATCTAAGCTGTGTTCATGATTTGAATGATGATTGGGTTCTGGTAATGGCATACATTACATTTTAGATTAGTTTTAGGACCATCCGCATTTAACAGTTAAGTCTTTAGTTCATGCGCATTTGTTATGTATTCATGCTGATTTAGTCTTTAGTTCATGTACATTTGTTATGTATTCATGCGCATTTGGTCTTTGGTTCATGCGCATTTGTTGTCTTTTGTTCATGCGCATTTGTTTTGCTCAGGCGCATTTGCTAAGTGTTCATCCGCATTTGTTTTGCTCAGGCGCATTTACTAAGTGTTCATCTGCT
Source organism: Flaveria sonorensis (assembly GCA_025506505.1). Taxonomy (NCBI): domain Eukaryota; kingdom Viridiplantae; phylum Streptophyta; class Magnoliopsida; order Asterales; family Asteraceae; genus Flaveria; species Flaveria sonorensis. Next base: position 40,142 of record JACCIY010000312.1, read on the forward strand.
TTTATTTTGCCCATGTGCATTTGCTACAGTGTCCATGTGAATTGCTTTAGTCATCCGCATTCGTTTCATGTGCATTTCCTGACACTTAGAAAATTTCCTGAGAATATTCATCCGTAATAGTTGTACTCATCCGTATTTGCCTAAGTTCATCCGCATTTGTCTAAAGACTTGGAATTATTCTGAAATTTTGGGAATAGGATCTAAGTGTTAAGTATTGATGAATAAGGAAAGATTATGCTTGTTTAATGATTCATATGTTTGTTTCTCTTTCTATGGCCTACGATTATGGATGATATTTATTATCTTTCATGGTATGTGATTATTAAAAACAATGAATATTTTCAAAGTATTATTCCTAACCAAGTGGACACAAAGAAATAAAAAGAGACAGTGTAACCTAATGAATGTTACCCCCGGGCCCTTATGATGAATGAAAAGCCTTGCAAGCAAAATGAATGGAGGTGCACGACCTTGTTGTCGTTAGCTCAACTGATGTGCGGCTGTATAGCCCATGAGGATGCACATCTGGGGTCAATCCAAGGGATTGACCAATGAATGAATGAGATCCTAGTTCATGAGCAGGCTTCGTGCCTAGCAGTGTGGATCAACTGTCGATGGGTTAGCTACCATGATAAATGTTTGCCGAAAGGGGTTCGGCATCTGTTGCCAACCAAAATGCAGGCTCTTGCTTTGTGCAATCCTAGTTAATAAAAGAGAAAGATAAAGAAAGAAAGATAATGAATAATTTTTATGATTGATTATGTATATTGTTGAATGATCACCAAATGAAGTTTACAAAGTGTATATTTTTATATTATTAAACTAGAACTCACTCAGCAACGCTGACTTTTTATATGCATATCAGTTGGCAGGTAAGGATGTTGCTGAGGATGGCACGCGGGTGAGGCTACTCGGTGGGCAAAGACTGGCATCCATTCGTGCATAATGATATTGTTGTTTTGTAATACAGCTGAATGAATTCTTTTGTAATTGTTAAAATACAATGATGTATTATTTAGCAACATCAAATATTAATGCATGAATGGTTTTTGGCAACTTAATCCGCTGTGATATTTCTATTAAATGTATTTATCTGATATGAAAAATGTTGTGATTGTCCAACGGTGAAGTCTCCGGGAACGGGGCCTTACAAGTTGGTATCAGATCCAAATTTTAAGAGAAATGGGTAAACACTTTCAAAACCTAAACTTAAACTGAGAATGGGACCGAATGGAGGGATGCTAACCCAAGTAGCTATGTGCCATCAGGTAATCTTTCATAAGTAACCGGTATTACGTGCGTGTGCTATTTGATTTATGTGCTTAGTAGATTTGGACACTGACGTGTGCGAGCTTTGCAGCTTACCATTAGCACACAGTTACCAGAACAAATCCGAGAGTCTCGGACAGAAGATTTGAAAGCAGAAAACATGGGGTCTGAATCGTTAAAGGGAATGGACAAGCAGCTCGAGGTAAAAGGGGATGGAATTCGTTACTTCATGGACAGACTTTGGGTACCTCTGCATGGAAATCTGAGAGATCTGGTGATGAGTGAGACACATAAGTCTAAGTACTCTATACATCCTGGATTTGACAAGATGTACCATGATTTGAAGGCGCACTACTGGTGGCCCAACATGAAGGCGGATGTAGCTACATAGGTGAGCAAGTGTCTGACCTTCTCGACTAGCCTTACCTCATTCATTGAGTGGAATCCATGATGTATTCCATGTTTCAAATCTAAAGAAGTGCCTAACGGATGAAACGATGGTTGTACCGCTGGAAGAAGTTCAAGTAGACGAACAATTACGCTTCATTGAGGAACCGGTCGAAGTGATGGATCGTGAGGTGAAGACACTTAAGCAAAGCAAGATAACCATAGTCAAGGTTCGTTGGAACTCGAGACGTGGACCAGAATTCACGTGGGAGCGTGAGGACCAAATGAAGCTTAAGTATCCTCAGCTATTCGAAAAGACGATGTCAGCCGCGAAGGTACTGATTAATTTCGGGATGAAATTTCTTTCAACATGGGGATGATGTGACAACTCACCTGAAACTCACTCGATTACTTTATGCCAATGCAGTAGACCAGTGATACAACACTTCACCATGTAACGCAATTTTCGGGACAAAATTCTTTCAACATGGGGATAATGTGACATCCGGTAATTTTCCGTTACCAAACTCCGTTAGTTCCGTTAAGTCTTGCATACACGTGTCGTGAGCACACACTAGTTGTCGTTGAACGTTGCTGACTTAATAATAATTAATAATGATTATCTGATAATAATTTAGTTAATGATATGATTATTAAGTTGTGCTTATATGTTTACGTGATTTAAATATTAATTGTGAATTTTATCGCGTAAAGTGAAAACGTGTTATAATTATTTTGTGTGTTTTGTGACAAATGAAAATTATGCATGATTATTATTTGTGACTAATAATAACTGTGTTTAGTAGTTAAAAACAATTTAAAGACAATTTAAAAGCCTAATCTTTATAAAATACAAATTATAAGGGTTAAATGGGTAATTATGGATTATTAAATAAAACAAAATCAAAACCCAACCCTAATAACCCCCCCTACGGCTGCGATCGACCTCCCCACACCCACAAACCTGTGATTTCAGCCAAGAACAAGCATTCACATTCGATTTTGGAGCGATTTCAAGCATCACAACAAGTTAGAATCATCAATTGCAAGCCATTACACATTTAAAGGTTAGATTTTTACATGTTTTTTATGGTTTTTCATGTTGGCCGAAACCCTAGTTCGAATTGGATGATGTGGGTATCGATTTTGAGTTGTTTGTTGATGTTATTATGTTAGTTAGATTGTATATATGTTAGTTAACGTTGATTATGCAAGAAAGCTATGATTTTGATGCGTTGTTCATAGGTTACTAGTAATAGTAACTTTATTTGCATGAATATGGTGAGTTGATGATGAATTGATGTTGTTAATGTGTGATGTTGTTAATGTGTTTATGATGATAATTGGGTGTTAGATTGGTGATATTAATGCTAGAAACCTAAGAACGAATGTTGTAGTTCATAGGTTACCAAAAGTAGAAACTTTTGTTCATGAGGATTGATAAATTGTGATGATTGGATGTTGTTAATCATGTCTAGATGATAACATGAGCTTGAATTGGTATATTAGTAATGAATTCATGAATGTATTGGGTGTTTGATATATTTTGGGATGTGCTTTCCCAAAAGGGAAACTTTATTTGCACAAATTCTTTAATATGATGGTTTGGGTATGTTTGGGACATTAGGATCATGCTAGTATGTTCATGTATGGTCTCTAAGGTAGTAGAATGTATTGTTTGGGTGTATGAATGTTTATTGGGTTAATTGGTAGGTTTGGTCGGTTTGTGGGATTTTATGGTAATGGGTCATATGGGTTATGATAGGCTATTATTTGGATTGTAGTTGATCATGGCTGAACATCTTGGGTGATAAGAATTCTGTTAAATGGTATGTTGATGGTCATCATACACGCGTGCAAATCTGAGGCACCTACTTAGTAGGATTGGCAGGGTTTAGGGTGTGAAGTCGTGAGTGGCTTCACATGGCATGCTGTGCATGATTTGATTCTATGTATGATTCATTGGTTGTGTTGTAACTATGTTGAACGTTATAATTGTTTGAGATTCGCATGACTTGTAAGATCTCTGGCTGTATGATGATGTAGGTAGTACATGTGATTAATGAAGTGTCATATGTAATCAGTTTGTATGTTAATCATGTGTGATGTATTGTTATGCTTGTTTGAATTGAATTTCACCTATAATGTCACCAACGGGTCAAACGGGTCAACTGGGTCAAATGTGTCTTGTCTTCTAAAACCTTGAGTTCTTTGGTTTGTAGAGCACTTAGGATTTCATTATGATTCTGTGTACACGTACTTACGTACTCATGTGTTCTAGGTGACCTCTGAGGGTTGTCTATCCACTCTTTCTTGTCAAGTTAAGCCTTAAGTAATTTCTTACGTGCATCAGGTGAGTTCATGCCCCACTCTTTTACATACTCTCTTTTGGGGCAGATAGCATACTGGTTTTACAAACGCTTATTTTATATGAGTTGTGTATAGTATGATATAGTGCTGAATACCATGAAAGTCCTCACACTTTCGGATTGTTAATAATGATGATTAGTGGGAATCTTGGGTAGTACTAATGGGTCTGACGATCCCCACCTGTGCGACTCGAGGTCAAACGGGTGCAATTTTGTCCTAATGAACATTGTCACGACCTGGTATGTCGTGGCAGGAGGCACAAACGTAACACAGTCAGCTTCAATCGCAAAATCGCTATCATTATTACTATTTTGTTTATAGATTAGCTATCTATTACAATACACTTCTTATATTTGTGCAACTGTTATTGATTTATGTTTAACGCAAACTCTTGAACTCACCAACCATTATGTTGACTCTTTTAGTATGCTATTCTCAGGTTGAGGTTACCATTGCCTAGGAGTACATGCAAGGGTCAACATCATTGAGTTGTCAGCATGATTGAAACTTTGTCTTGGTTTGGTTATTAAATATTTAAGTATTTTTTGGTATTACTTTGGGCGCGTGTGTTTGTGCATTTTACATTATATTGTTTTACTTTGTTTTTTCTGGTTTATTAAACGCTTCCGCATTGTTTTAAAGTTACACTCTGATTTTGATTGTTTGTTCATATAGAGTCGTTCTGAGTAACTAATGACTGAGATCCTGGTATGTCACACGCCTTGCGGTAAAACCCCGCACGTGGATTTTAAGGGTGTGACAGGTTGGTATCAGAGCCATTGTTATAGGGAACTAGGTTGCATACACACACTAGACTATAACCGCACAGTTGTTGGTTGCTTGTCGCTTACTTCCTTACTGTATACTCATTGGCATACGCAACACGTACTTCGTAGCATGGCATCATCGTCCAAAAATTTAGGCAAGAGACCTGCGCGATCTGATTCACCTCCTACTTCTCCCGTACCTGATAGGGGATTTAACTGGCCCTGACATCCTTATCCTCCTAGCGAGATAGACTAGGATCAGCCTTTCATACCTCCTGAGCTCGATCCACCGCGGAACTGGAATTTCTACCCACCTACATAAACCGTATGGCTTATAGAGATCGTGTACCACTAGTAGCCCCTACTCGACCTAGGACTAGGTCATCGACAGCCTCTGCATTGCCTACTCTTCCTACTTTGGGCATCCCTCTCGAGCAGGCGTTTGCAGCTTTGGTAGCCACTCTAGACATGGAGCAACAGCGGATTAGAGGACTCACTGATGAGAACTCTGCCTTACGGTCTGAGATGCGTCAGTTGCGCTACCAGGTAGATGCTTCAGGAGCGACTCTCGATGGCCATTGGTGGACATCATACCCTGGCTGGCAATGTTGTAGCACTTGCTGGGTGCATGGATGCACATGATCACCATAACATAGTGATCGATGATAGGTTTGCTGATTTAGAGGCACAACTGGTAGCACTTCAGGTTGCTGAAGCCCCTGCACCTGGGGAAGACCCTAATGAGGGAGAACCAGAAGAAGATCCGGAGGAAGAACTGGATGAAGTCCAGAAGTTGGAGGCTTTCTGGCAATTAAAGATGGAAGGAATCTGAGATCGAGGTTTACACCATGAGGTCTCACGAGTTGGCAGCGCTTTGCCCAGGCATGATCGACACGCCGGTTAAGCGGATTGAGCTCTAATTACATGGCTTGGTTCCGGAGATTCAGAGTATGGTGACTGCTTCCAATCCTGACACCATACAGCAGGCTATCCGGTTGGCCCATAGGTTGACCGACCAGGCAGTAGAGCAGGGAATATTACCCAAGCAGGGCGTAGTGGCTAACGTACCTGATAACAAACGTAAGTGGGAGAATCCTGGTGATAAGGCTCATCCTCCAACACCAACAACAACAGCAGTAGTACGTTCAGAAGCACCAACCTCACCAACAGCAAAGAAAGTTCAATAACAATCGTAACTATAATCAGTCATCTTCAGCACCACAGGGACAAGGAGGCTATGTTGGGAAAAATCCCAAATGCAACCGATGCAATTACCACCACACCAGCAGGTGTGATAATTTCCGATGCCAGCGTTGTGGTAAAGTTGGACACGCAGCGAAGGATTTCCGTGGTGAACTGATGAAGAAGCCTCAACAATCACAAGAAACTCCAAAAGGTTGTTTTGAGTGCGGAAAAGAAGGTCATTACGGACGTAATTGTCCACAACTTAGGAGAAATGGAATGGCGGGAACAACACCGGCAATAACAACAACGGCAACAACAATAACAACAGCAATGGTAATGGCAACAACAATGGTGGAAATAATAATGGAGCCAAAGGGAGAGCCTTCGTCATTGGCTCAGGTGAGGCTCTAAATGATCCTACAACAGTAACTGGTAAATTTTCGGTTAATGGTCGTTTTGCTACCATATTATTTGATACTGGAGCTGATAGAAGCTTTATTTCCACTATGTTTAGTAGTCTTTTAGTGATATGCCCTTCAAAATTAGAATCTAAGTACATCGCAGAGTTAGCAAACGTAAACAGATTCACATGACACATATCCTTAGAGGCTGCAAGAAAGAACTTGCTGGTCAACCTTTGACATAGATCTCATGCCTATCACACATGGGAGCTTCGATGTAGTAGTCGGCATGGATTGGCTTTCTGACAAGCAAGCGGAAGTCATATGTCATGAGAAGGTTATCCGGATTCCTAACGGTGAAGGAATTCTCTCAGTCCAAGGCGATAGGAATTATGCAATGATGGGCATCATCTCATTCATGAAGGCACAGAAGTTGTTACGGAAAGGTCGACTGGCCATATTGGCACTCGTCATAGATAAACAGACCGAGGAAAAGAAGATAGAGGATATTCCCGTACTTCACGAGTTTCCCGAGGTGTTTCCAGAAGACCTGCTTGGATTACCGCTACACGTCAAGTTGAATTCCAAATTGAGTTGACTCTAGGAGCCGCTCCAATTGCGAGAGCACCTTACCGTTAGCTCCGAACGAATTGCAGGAATTATCCGCCCAACTACAAGAGCTGTTGGATAAAGGGTTTATCTGATCGTGTTCGTCGCCCTGGGGAGCGCCAGTTCTATTTGTCAAGAAGAAGGATGTACATTTCGAATGTGCATTGACTATAGGGAACTGACAAAGTCACGATCAAGAATAGATATCCCTTACTTCATATAGATGATTTGTTTGATCAACTGCAAGGATCAAGCTATTACTCTAAGATTGATCTGAGGTCTGGGTATCATCAGCTAAGAGTTCGGGAAGAGGACATCTGGAAGACTGCCTTCCGTACACGATATGTCACTATGAATTTTTGGTCTGCCATCTGGGTTGACGAATGCACCAGCAGTATTCATGGACCTTATGAATCACGTGTGCAAACCCTATCTTGATCGGTTTGTTATCGTCTTTATTGATGACATACTGATATACTCAAGGACCAAGGAAGAACATGAGAAGCACTTATGTTTAATCTTGGAATTACTTAGAAAGAACAACTGTATGGAAAGTTTTCTATGTGTGATTTCTGGATACGTAAGGTGCAATTCTTGGGGTCATATTATCAACGAGAAGGGAATACATGTTGATCCTGCAAAGATTGAAGCGATAAAGAATTGGTCTGTTCCTAAGACACCAAGTGAGATACGACAATTCCTTGGATTAGCGGGATATTATCGACGGTTCATCGAAGGATTCTCTAAGATTGCACAACCTCTCACAGCCTTGACTCACAGGGAACATCATACAAATAGTGTGAGAGTTAGGAATCTGCTTTCCAGTTGCTAAAACAGAATTTGTGTAGCGCACCAATATTAGCGTTACCGGATGGTAGTGATGATTTCGTAGTCTATTGTGACGCTTCCATTCAAGGGCTTGGATGCGTCCTGATGCAACGGGATAAGGTGATAGCTTACGCCTCTAGATAGTTGAAGTATCATGAGAAAACTACCACCCATGACTTGGAGCTGGTGCAGTAGTTTTTGCCTTAAAGATCTGGAGACACTACTTGTACGGTACCAAATGCACTATTTACACCGATCACAAGATCTTCAACACATCTTTAGGAAAAGGAATTGAACATGAGGCAAGGCGCTGGGTAGAATTACTGAATGACTTTGATTGTGCCATCAGATATCATCCGGGGAAAGCAAATGTAGTCGCTGACGCGCTTGAGTAGGAAAGAACTGCTAAGCCTCGACGTGTGCGAGCTTTGCAGCTTACCATTAGCACAAGTTACCGGAACAAATCCGAGAGGCTCAGACAGAAGCTTTGAAAGCAGAAAACATGGGGTCTGAATTGTTAAGGGAATGGACAAGCAGCTCAAGGTAAAAGCAGATGGAATTCGTTACTTCATGGACAGACTTTGGGTACCCCTGGACGGAAATCTTAGAGATCTGGTGATGAGTGCGACACATAAGTCTAAGTACTCTATACATCCTGGATTTGACAAGATGTACCATGATTTGAAGGCGCACTACAGGTGGCCTAACATGAAGGCGGATGTAGCTACATATGTGAGCAAGTGTCTGACCTGTTCCAAGGTAAAAATGGAGTATCAGAAACCATCTGGACTATTACAACAACCCGAGATCCCTATGTGGAAGTAGGATCAGATATCAATGATTTTATTACTAAGTTACCTCGAACTTCTACTGGTTTCGACACAATATGGGTTATCGTGGATAGATTAACAAAGTCTGCTCATTTCCTAGCGATAAAGGAACAGACAAGATGGAGAAATTAACCCGACTCTATGTGAAGGAGATCATTTCGATGCATGGAGTACCGATCTCAATTATTTCTGACCGTGACTTCGTTTCACATCGCACTTCTTGCAGTCGTTGCAGAAAGCTTTAGGTACGCGATTGGATATGAGTACTGCTTATCACCACAGACTGATGGTCAAAGCTAGCGTACTATACAGACTTTGGAGGACATGCTACGTGCTTGTGTGATTAACTTTGGGAATAACTGGGAAGTTCACCTACCATTGGTGGAATTTTCTTACAACAACAGTTATCACACTAGCATAAAGGCAGCACCTTTAAAGCTTTGTATGGGAAAAATGTAGATCACCACTGTTTTCTTGGGCTGAAATTGGTGACAGCCGCTAACGGGTCCTGAGTAGTACATGAGACTACTGAGAAGACCGTACAAATAAGGAACCGTATGGCTGCAGCGCGCGACAGACAGAAAAGTTATGCTGACAAGCGACGAAACCTCGAGAATTCCAATTGGTACAAAGTCTTACTGAAGGTCTCACCATGGAAAGGCGTGATTCGGTTTTGGTAAAAGAAAGAAAAAAATCCGAGATACGTTGGACCATTTGAGATCTTGGAAAGAATAGGTCCAGTGGCCTATCGACTAGCCTTACCTGATTCATTGAGTGGAATCCAGGATGATCCAGGTTTTCAAATCTGAATAAGTGCCTAACGGATGAAACGATGGTGTTACCGCTGGAACAAGTTTTCAGTATGAACATTACGCTTCATTGAGGAACCGGTCGAAGTGATGGATCGTGAGGTGAAGACACTTAAGCAAAACAAGATACCCATAGTCAAGGTTCGTTGAACTCGAGACGTGGACCAGAATTCACGTGGGAGCGTGAGGACCAAATGAAGCTTACTATCCTCAGCTATTCGAAAAGACGATGCCAGCCGGCGAATGTACTGATTAAATTTCGGGACGAAATTTCTTTCAACATGGGATGGTGACAACTCACCCGAAACTCACTCGATTACTTTATACCAATGCAGTAGACCAGTGATGGAACACTCACCATGTAACGCAATTTTCGGGACGAAAATTTCTTTAACATGGGGATAATGTGACATCCGGTAATTTTCCGTTACCAAACTCCGTTAGTTCCGTTAAGTCTTTGCATACACTTGTCGTGAGCACACACTAGTTGTCGTTGAACGTTGGTGACTTAATAATAATTAATAATGATTATCTGATAATAATTTAGTTAATGATATGATTATAGTGGTGCTATATGTTTACGTGATTTAAATATTATTGTGAATTTTATCGCGTAAAGTGGAAACGTGTTATAATTATTTCGTTTGTTTTGTGACAAAATGGAAATTATTCATGATTATTATTTGTGACTAATAATACTGTGTTTAGTAGTTAAAAACTATTTAAAAGCCAATCTTTATAAAAATACAAATTATAAGGGTTAAAAGGGTAATTATGGATTATTAAATAAAACAAATCAAAACCCAACCCTAAAACCCCCCCTACGGCCGCGATCGCCTCCCCACACCACCCACAAACCTGCGATATCAGCCAAGAACAAGCATTCACATTCGATTTTGACCGATTTCAGCATCACACCAATTTAAATCATCAATTGCAAGCCATTACACGTTTAAAGGTTAGATTTTTACATGTTTTGATGGTTTTTCATGTTGGCCGAAACCCTAGTTCGAATTGGATGATGTGGGTGTCATTCTGATTTGTTGTTGATGTTATTATGTTAGTTAGATTTTATATATGTTAGTTAACGTTGATTATGCAGAAAGCTATGATTTTGATGCGTTGTTCATAGGTTACTAATAATAATAACTTTTTTGTATGAATATGGTGATTTGATGATGAATTGATGTTGTTAATGTGTTTATGATGATAATTGGGTGTTAGATTGGTGATATTGATGCTAGAAACCTAAGAACGAATGTTGTAGTTCATAGGTTACCCAAAAGTAAAACTTATGTTCATGAGGATTGATAATTTGATGATGGATGTTGTTGATCACGTCTAGATGTTAACATGAGCTTGAATTGGTATATTAGTAATGATTCATGAATGTATTGGGTGTTTGATAGATTTTGGATGTGCTTTCCCAAAAGGAAACTTTATTTGCACAAATTCTTAAATATGATGGTTTTGGTATGTTTGGGACATTAGGATCATGCTAGTATGTTCATGGATGGTCTCTAAGGTAGTAGAATGTATTGTTTGGGTGTATGAATGTTTATTGGTTATTGGTAGGTTTGGTCTGGTTGTGGGATTTTATGGTAATGGGTCATATGGGTTATGATAGGCTATTGTTTGGATTGTAGTTGATCATGGCTGAACATCTTGGGTGATAAGAATTCTGTTAAATGGTATGTTGATGGTCATCATACACGCGTGCGAATCTGAGGCCCCTACTTAGTAGGATTGACAGGGTTTAAGTATGAAGTCGTGAGTGGTTTTCACATGGCATGTTGTGCATGATTTGAGTCTATGTATGATCCATTGGTTGTGTTGTAAATATGTTGAACATGATAATTGTTTGAGATTCGCATGACTTGTATGATATCTGGCTGTATGATGATCTAGGTATACATGTGATTAATGAAGTGTCATATGTAATTAGTTTGTATGTTAATCATGTGTGATGTACTGTTATGCTTGTTTGAATGGAATTTCACCTATAATGTCACCAACGGGTCAAACGGTCAACTGGGTCAAATGTGTCTTGTCTTCTAAAACCTTGAGTTTTTTGGTTTGTAGAGCACTTAGGATTTCATTATGATTTTGTGTACACGTACTTATGTACTCATGTGTTCTAGGTGACCTCTGAGGGTTGTCTATCCACTCTTTCTTGTCAAGTTAAGTCTAAGTACTTCTTACGTGCATCAGGTGAGTTCATCACCACTCTTTTACATACTCTCTTTTGGGGGAGATAGCATACTGGTTTTATAAACGCTTATTTTATATGAGTTGTGTATAGTATGATATAGTGTTGAATACCATGAAAGTCCTCACCTTTTGGATTGTTAATAATGATGATTAGCGGAAATCTTGGGTAGTACTACTGGGTCTGATGAGCCCCACCTGTGCGACTCGAGGTCAAACGGGTGCAATTTTTCCTAACGAACATTGTCACGACCTGGTATGTCGTGGCAGGAGGCAACAAAGGTAACACAGTCAGCTTCAATCGCGAAATCGCTTGATTATTACTATTTTGTTTACATTAGCTATTTATTACAATACCTTCTTATATTGTGCAACTGTTATTAATTTATGTTTAACACAAACTCTTGAACTCACCAACCATTGGTTTGACTCTTTTAGTATGCTATTCTCAGGTTGAGGTTACCATTGCCAAGGAGTACATGCACGGTCAGCATCATTGAGTTGTCAGCAGATTGAAACTTCATCTTGGTTTGGTTTTAAACCTTAAGTATTTGTTGGTATTACTTTGGGCGCGTTTGTTTGTGCATTTTACATTATATTGTTTTACTTTTTTTTTCTGGTTTATTAAACACTTCCGCATTGTTTTAAAGTTAAACTCTGATTTTGATTGTTTGTTCATATAGAGTCGTTCTAAGTAACTAATGACTGAGATCCTGGTATGTCACACGTCTACGGTAAAACCCGCACTGGGATTTTGAGGGTGTGACATTGCTGCTGCTGCTCATCGTTGGGATTGAGAGATGGAAGCAGTCCTAGACATCAGCGAATGTCGGAAGATCAAAAGGTGAAGTTTGCCTCCCATTCTTTATTGACTCAGCATTATGTTGGTGGGACAACATTGTCCAAGCCGAGGGGAAACGGTCTGTTGGCAAGGATGAGGTGGTTGGATTTGAACAAATTGGTACTGGAGGAGTATCCTCCACATCGGGAGTTGGACAAAATAGAGAAGGTTCCTGCATTTGAAGGCGGAAACATGACTCATCAAGGGTATACCTCCAAGTTCAATGAGCTTGCAAGACTCGTACCGGATCTAGTAAACCTAGAGTCCAAGAAGATCAAGAGTAACAGGCACGATCTGCCCGTGGATATCAGGAGGAACATGATAGCTGCTAGACTGAGCACTTTCAGGTCTGCAGTAGATTTGGCTGGAAGGTTGTATGATAAGAGGGATCCGGTGCCAATCAGAGGAAGGTTGACAAGAGTTGGAACAAGAACGGTAATGGGAAGCGATTCAGGGTGACCATTATGGGAGCGGGAAAAAGAAGATGAGGATTGACAATTGCCACCCAGGATCGAGTAAAGGGGGTGACAAGAGGGAGTATAAGAATTGTGGGAAGTTTCACTTGGGTGAATGTTGAGTCGGGACGAACCGGTGTTTTAAGTGTGGAGGAGAAGGCCACTATGCTAGAGAGTGCAGGGTACCACGGTGTTATTGGTGTGGGGGGTAGGCCACTCGGCCGAGATTGCAAGAAGGGTGGAGCAGGACCTTAGGGTCTCAGACTATGGGCGATAAAGGGAGAAGTGAGAACACCAAAGCCAAGGCAAGGGCATTCAACATGACCCGAGAAGAAGCCAGAGTGGACCTTGAAGTAGTTTTTAGGTATGTTTCTGGTAAACCACCTGTATGCTTCTATGCTCTTCGATCGGGTGCTAGTAGAAGTTTTGTATCTGCTACCTTTTTGTCATGAAAGCATGGTAAAATAAAAAGATAGACGTGCCCTTCTATGTAGAGACGTGATAGGAAAGTATACTAAAGTGACTGATGTGATAGATGATTGCCTCGTAGAGTTGGACGGTCGTAAGTTTCCTGCTAGATTGTACATGATGGCCCTAGGAGGTTTTGATGTGTGTTGGTATGGATTGGTTGGCAGCCTACGAAAGCGAACATCGTATACCGAAAGAAGACGATTTGTCTGACTGCGCGCCCGATGGCAGTTTGGTTACGATACATGGAGACAAGAGTGCATTACACCGCGTGTAATCTCGATGATCACGGCCAAGAAGTTTATGAAACGTGGGTGTGGTCCTTACAGGCCTATATGAAGGATAATGGACGTTACCGTGCCTCAACTGTCGGCGTGTCAGTAGTATACGAATTCCCGATTGTTTCCGAAGACCTACCAGGGGTACCACCTGACCGCGAGTTCGAGTTCCAGATTGATCTGATACCTGTGCCCAACCTGTTGCAAAGGCACCATATCGTCTCGCCCCCTCCGAGATCAAAGAATTGATGACCCAGTTGCAAGAGTTGCTAGATAAGGGGTACATCCAACCAAGTATCTCTCCCTGGGGTACTCCGGTCTTGTTTGTTAAGAAGAAGGATGGTAGCATGAGGATGTGCATCGAGTACCGTGAGTTGAACAAGTTAACGGTGAAGAACAGGTACCCACTACCTAGAATTGATGACTTGTTTGATTAGCTCTAGGCGCCAGCTGGTTCTCAAGGATAGATCTTCGATCTGGTTACCATCAGCTAAAGATCAAAGAACAGGAAATCCCGAAAGACCCTGTTTCGAACTCGATATGGACGTACGAATTGCTCGTTATGTCTTTTGGTCTAACCAATGCGCTAGCTGCTTTTATGGATTTGGTGAATCGGCTGTGCAGTCAATGTTGGATAAATCAGTGATTGTTTTATTGATGATATCCTGATTTATTCAAAGAGTGAAGAAGAGAACGCCGGTCACATTCGCGAGGTTTTGGAGACGCTTAGAAGAGAGAAGCTGTATGCTAAGTTTCTCCAATGCGCGTTTGGTTGCGGGAAGTTCAGTTTTTGGGTTACGTGGTTAATTCTGAAGGGATTATGGTGGGCTCGGCAAAGGTTGGGTGGTTATGCAATGGAAAACCCCAAAGACGCCTTCCAGATCCGTAGTTTCTTGGGTTTGGCGGGCTTCTATAGACGTTTCATCATCCAGACTTCTCCAAGATAGCTTCACCATTGACCAAATGACCCGTAGGATGCGGGTTCGTATAGGTCAAGTGCAGGAGAATGCTTTCGAAGAGTTGAAGAGAAGGTTGACTCAAACTCCTGTCTTGACGTTACAGAAGGGAATGAAGACTTGGTGGTCTACCGATGCTTCTTATTCGGGATTGGGTTGTGTGCTGATGCAATAAGGAAGGGTTATAGCCTATGCGTCCCGACAATTGAAATCCATGAGGCTAACTATCCCACTCATGACCTGAGTTGGCGATTGTGGTTTTTGCATTAAAGATTTGGAGACAGTACTATACGGACGAGGTGCACCATCTTCACTGATCACAAAAGTTTGAAGTACTTTTTTGAGCAGAAGGATCTTAACATGAGACAGAGAAGATGATTAAGTTGATCAAGGATTACGACTACGAAATCCACTATCATCCAGTAAGGCGAATGTGGTAGTCGATGCCATCAGTCGAAAGAGAGGCCGGAGCCGATTCGGGTAAAGGCTTTGGTAGCTGCTGGTGACGTCGGATGTTATGGGTCACATCAGGAATTCAAGATGGGGCATTAAAGGATGATAAGATCAACTCGGAGCGATGAAGGGGCAGGCGACAATTGGGGAAACACCCTTGGCGTGAAAACCCGCTTCGGGAGATGTGGATTCCTCGTTATGGGGAGCTAAGGGAAGGATATGGATGAGGCTTACAAAACATGATATTCCATCCATCCTGGTGCTACAAAAATGTTCATGATCTTAAGAAGGATTTGTGTCCCGGGGATGAGCAACGTGTGGAGTACGGAGTAAGTGCCTTACCTACTTGCAAGTGAAGGCGGAACATCAGAAACCTATGGAGAGATCCAACCTTTGGATGTACCCGGATGGAAGTGGGAACACATCACCATGGATTTCATCATGAAGTTGCCTCGCACTGTGAGACGATGTGATACCATTTGGGTGATCGTAGACCGCCTGACGAAGAGTGCACACTTTTTGCCGATCCGAGAGACATACTCATTGAAAGGTTGGCAGAGCTGTACTCAAGGAGATCGTAACTCATCATGGCATGTCGGTGTCTATTGTTTCCGATAGGGACACCCGGTTCACGTCCAAGTTCTGGAAGAGATTTCATGATGCCATGGGGATGAGGTTACACATTAGCATAGGTTATCACCCTCGAGCATACCGTCAATCAAACGGTCCATTCAACTTTGGAGGATATGCTCCGGCATGCATTATTGACTTTGGTGGAAGTTGGGATGAACACTTACCGTTGGAAGAGTTTCTCCTACAACACCAGTTATCATGCCAGTATAGGCATGCCACCATTCGAAATTTGTATGGAGGAGATGCAAAACCCCGGTTGTGTTGGGGTGACATCGGCAGAAAGAGTTGGGAGGCACCGAGATCATTGAAGCCACATCGGAAAAGCTAGAAAAGATCAAGGCTTTTATGAAGGCGGCCAAGATAGGCAAAAGTCGTATGCTGACAAGACGCGTAGGCCGATCGAATTCCAGGTGGGTGATAAAGTGATGTTAAAGGTTTCACCCTAGAAGTTG
>JACCIY010000489.1:0-140832 GCA_025506505.1 Flaveria sonorensis
AGATAGAAAAGGAGACGCAAGAAAATTAAATATATAAATACATAAAGAGAGAGGGTGTTTTTGGCTCAATATGATATAGATGATATATGCGTCTTTGTGCTTGTGGCTGTCTGTCTCTCTATGATGTTTGGAGGAATAAAAATAAAACTAAGAAATTTAAGTCAAATTTAGAAAAATTCAAAATAATAAGTAGAATTTATATATCTTATCATTAATTTTATGAACTTTATCATTTATAAAAAAAACTCATAACTTAACAACCAATAAAAATCAAGTGGTTTTAAAGAAAAGGAAAAATTGGGTGATTTTAATAAAATAAGTTTAAAAGCCTTAATTATATATATGAAATGAAAACTTGGATGAATAGTCTAAAACTTTGATGAATAGTTTTCTTTTATTTTTCTTGCATTTTGGTCACTCAAGTATTGTAATTTTTTTACAGCCCACCCTTTCACTTGTTACTATTATGTGAAGCTATCACATTAAAAAAAAAACCAAACAAAAGTTTCAACAAAAAACTCTCATATGTACAAATCGAAGAGGATAAGATAATATAACAAAATTAACATCTATCTCATAAGATTAAAAAATTCTTCCATGTATGTGTGAATATAACACATTTTAAGATCTATTAAATTGCTCCTAATCAAATTTTAACCTATATGGTGTTTAGAAAAATCGAGTGGCAAGAAGTTATATTATATATTTATATATTATATATATTTTAAATATACTTTTTTTTTTACCTTTTTCTGTGTTTGCCTTTATAGAAATCTTTCACCTAGTTGTCTTGAGTTGTTGAAATATCTCTCCTCTCTTTCCTACTTTTATTTTTCTTTGTGATGGACTCTACGAGGAGGATTCCAATCTCAATCTCATCCCCTCATCATTATTGCACTAAAACTCATTATCTTCTTCATCAATAACTCAACTCAACACTACAGCTCAACTTAATCATGAATGGTGGTCTTGTTGATTCAGATGAATCTGACTTCGTTGAAGTAGATCCTACACGAAGATATGGAAGGGTAAAAATCCCATCTTTTGTTTTCCCATTTGGGGCTTCTGATTTCCTCTTTTGATTCATCTTATATCTTGCAGTATAATGAGATTTTGGGGAAGGGGGCTTCAAAAACAGTGTAAGAAAGCAAGATTTTTTATATTTGATTGATGGGTTGTTTGGAATTGGTGTGGGATTTACATTTGATTTGTGTTGTTAAAGTTATAGGGGTTTTGATGAGTATGAAGGTATAGAAGTTGCGTGGAATCAGGTGAAACTTTATGATTTCCTTCAAAGTCCTGAGGATCTTGAGAGGTTGTACTCTGAGATTCATCTTCTCAAAACCTGAAAACACAACACATCATGAAATTCTACACATCTTGGGTTGATACAGCTAACAGGAACATGAATTTTGTCACTGAGATGTTCACTTCTGGTACACTTAGACAGTAAGTTCATCAATTTTGCCTCTTTAAGATTTGTTCTAAAATTGAATTTCATATTTTGTTAGGTGGTTTGGTGTTCTTGATCTGATTTAATTTATATTGATTTGGGTTAATGATAATAATAATTAGGTTATGGCAGAAACACAGGAGGGTTAATATAAGAGCAATTAAACTTGGTGTAGACAGATCTTGAAAGGCCTTCTTTATCTCCATAGCCATGATCCTCCTGTCATCCACAGAGATCTTAAATGTGATAATATTTTTGTTAATGGCAATCAAGAGAAGTCAAATTGGGGATTTAGGGCTTGCCTCCACCGTAAATCTCATGCTGCTCGATGTGTTGGTAAGTTTCACTGGTTTATGCATATCATGCCTTAAACTCAAGAATGTAATTCTTGAATGAGATGTTTGACAAATTATATATCTTGTAAGAAGTTAATAGATAAAATGAAAACTACTAAAAGTACATTTTAGTGAGTATATGATCTAAGTTTTATGAGATACTATCTCAAATTTGGTTCAAAGAATTGATGATTTAAAATTGTTTTTGATAATGGATGTGAATATGGGAGGTTTCATTACTAAGTAGTTGGCTTTTATAATCTGCAATTGCATTCAATCAATTGAATCGTTTTCTTGTTTCCTCTCAGGAACACCAGAGTTCATGGCTCCGGAGGTTTATGCTGAAGAGTACAATGAATTGGTCGACATTTATGCATTTGGGATGTGCATTTTGGAGATGGTCACGTTTGAATATCCTTACAGTGAATGCACGCATCCTGCTCAGATTTACAAGAAAGTTATTTCAGTATGAACTTGTTTACTTTTACTGTTTTTAAAATTCAAATCAAGATATGGTATTCTTTTAAAAAATATGTATATGATATGTATATATATTCTTCCTATTGCAAATAGGGGAAAAAGCCGGATGCTTTATACAAAGTTAAGGACCCTGAAGTGAGACAATTTGTGGAGAAATGTCTAGTTACAGTTTCTCTTAGGCTGCCAGCTAAAGAGCTACTTAAAGACCCTTTTCTCCAGTCTGAAGATTATGGTTATGATTTGAGGCCGCTTGATTATTGGAGAGAGTTTGATGGAATGAGTCATGGTTATCATACACCAATTGATAATTACTCAAACTATCTTAATTATGAAAATGAAGCAAATGAAATACAACTATTCACAACCCAACAGGAAGACCACATGGATGATGTTGATATTTCTATCAAGGGAAGAAGGGGAGAAGATGATGATGGTATCTTCTTGAGGTTGAGAATTGCTGATAAAGAAGGTATGTTCTAGACACTGCTATATATACTTAACATAAAAGGGTAAAAAAACTTGCCTACATTGTTATATTTGAGAATATTGTTGGGATATTGTCTAAACATTTCTAACCTCTTTTGGACTTTGAGTTGATGCATTTCATCCTGGGGAATCATCTATGTATCTGTAAGAGATTGGTTTTTAAGAAATAAAAATGTCTTTCTTGATGCAAGGGGTCTAGATTTTTGAAACTTAGAAGAAAGCATGTCTTCAAGAATAAGCAGATTAGTTTGTTATAAATATTTCTAAGAGGCAGAAGTCCGTGACATTTAGAGATGTCCACGAGTTGAGCTGAACCCAAGTTTGCCTAAGCTCAAGCTTGAGCTTGGCTTGTTTTTAGCCCTATGTGTAAAACTAGCTTGTGAATGATTTTTAAGCTCGAGCTCGGGCTCGGTTGATATTATATGTATTGATATTTAACTTATTTTATCTACATACACATTTAATCATAGTTATATATATTATTTAGCTATTTTATCATAATTATATATGTAATAATATTTATTACGTAATTATGTATTTATTTAAATAAAAGAGTTGTTTTTGTATAAATAATAGGGTGGCTTGAGATTGCAAGCCTAGTCAAGTGAAGCTTAGGCTCAAACTCGAGCCCTTTTATTATGTTTGAGCCTGAGTTCAAGCTCGTTAAAGCCCAACATATATTGAGCTTTTAGCGAGATGATCTTGTGCAACTCACCAAGGGCTTGGTTCCTTTACACCTGTACTAATATTATAACGGGTGATTTATACATATTTTTTCGTATAAATAAATGATTGTCCAGATGCAACGCACTGATTTACAAGCTAAGAAGTTATGAATCCCCAACAATATTTAATATAGATAATTAAAATATAACTGTACAGAGGAGATCCTACCTCCTTTTAATACTGTTGACAAACTCGAGATTTGTTACTAATTCTGAATTGTAAACCTTTGTTACCTACTTACCTTAACATTCAAAAGGATCCTGTTGCAGGGCGTGTTCGAAATATTTACTTCCCTTTTGACATCGAATCAGACACAGCATTTAGTGTTGCAAATGAAATGGTTTTTGAGTTGGATATCACCAATCAAGATGTCCATAAAATCGCCGACATGATTGATGGCGAAATTTCTTGCTTGGTGCCAGAGTGGAAAAAGGGTAATTCAGAAGATCATGAGAACAATGATGGTTACTGTCAAACTTGTGCAACAAACAGCTCCCATATCAACACAAAATCAAAGAACCCGCTTCCGTGTTCAAGACATCATTGTGGTGGCAGTATTCATGGGCGGTTTGAGGAAGTGACTTACCAATTTGAAGGCTCGGAGCAGTGTTTGACAGAAGGTGCACCTGTTGTCTCAAGCCAATCTGATGGTTTACAGTATGCTGATATATGGGGGCCGCAGCAGAGCGAATATCATTCGTGTACAGAAGATGAACCAGTAGTTGAGAAGGCCGTCAAGTTTGAGGAACCCGAGTTAGCATACGATGATTATGAAAACGAGATCAGACAAGAATTGAGATGGCTGAAAGCCAAGTATCAGATGGAGCTAAGAGAACTTAGAGATAAACAGCTTGGACTCGCGCCCAAACATGACAAACATACAAAACACAAGACGTCGAGGCAACATAAAGATAACCATCATGATCATCATCATTTACTAAAATCATTCGCCTCGGGAACCCATTTCGTTTCTTTTTCTCTAGATGATGGAGAAACAGAGACAACCAAGAACTTGTGCACAGGGGACTTGATTTCTGAACCTCTTCATAGAGCAACTTCCCTTCCTGTTGATCCTATAGATTCTTGATATATGAGATTATCTTCTGATTTTTTTTTTGCACCCAACCACAAGCAACAAGGTGAGGATGATGATGATAATGGTGGTGATGATGATGATGATTGATGATACTTGTGATAATTTGTACAGCCCTCAGCTGAAGGTGGGTGGAAGAAAACACCAGTCCTTTGTGATCTTTTGTGAGAGTGTACATTGCCATCTAATGTTATTATGCTTCTTATACATGGGGGTTTTTTTCTGAAACAATCATCTCTATGTTGACAAGATGTATATTTAATCATTTACTTTTTGATTGGATGATGAAACCCTAATTTCTTCGTTTACCACTCGCTTATTTTGCTTGATTTAGTAAAAGATGTGTCGGACTCTTATGGTCGAACCTCAACCCTTCGCCATCAATTTTCATTTGATTGAAGTTCCAAGATTATGTGGTCGTTTAGTTGTCTGTTTAAGAGGTACTACCTCTATGTTTATATCGGTTTACATCCGAACAGATAATGTACGTGAAAGTACATGTGGATTGGAGTCGGAACATTTTTTACCTAAGACATGCATGGTGTGCGTGTGAATAATCTACTTCATCTTTTAGGGAACACATAAAACGTCAAAAAATTTATGATATTATTGCATCTTTTAGGGAAGCATAAACATAAAAAAATTATGAATATTATTGCAGAGTGTATTAGGTTTAATGAGATCAATGTGCATTACAATTATGTTGGAAGAAGATGCTTCGTTTCATTGATACAACGACTTATCAACCAGTAGTTAGAATTTCAAAACAAAATCCCAAACACATGGGATTAATCGAGTACTTAGAGACGGACTTTGATGCTAAAATCAAGTCTTGTAATTCAACTAGCATAAACACAACTCAAAAACAAAAAGATCATGAAAAGGCGTAGAGCTAGTTCTTTGGCCTTGGATGGCTCGATTTATAACATTTCTGTTGAATTTAAAGGTACGCGGGTCACAATGGTAAAAAGCATATGTAGGTAATCATAAAAGGTTAGCTTAAAATGAGTTAGGGTAAATAATAATTGCCTCTGCTACAACCACTTTAATATGGCCCTAAAGAATATATATCTTTCAGGTGAATAGCCAGAGAAATCTGATGATAAAATGGATTTCAACTTATTTGGTTAAACGATCTCTGTGTTACCTATTAGACAATTTGTAATGATGTTGAGAATCTTTGATTGTTTTGCTTAATTTCTGTTTATTGTTTTGCTTAATTTCTGTTTAGGAACATTACTTCATTGTGTGGATTTGAATGTTTATTGTTTCTCATTTTATGCATCTTTTATAACCAAAGAAAAGAATATGTAGGTAATTCATAAAAGTTTAGTTGGATTGTTGAATTTACATTTAGTGCTTCATTTTTATTTTTTGAACGGAAAATATGCGACCCTACTTCGGATGATTGGTGTTATCTTAATCGGGCCCATTTATCCTTTTCCCAACCGGGACCGCACCCCTAACTCCCTCAGAAGGAAACTCATTACTGAAAAAACCCCATGGCTCAACTTTGAGCATTTGCATGTGTGTTAAGTTCTTAGAACTATCTCCTCGGTAGTATATATGAGGTTTGTTTTATCGTGTACTTTGTTCTTTGCGTCTTTTGAACATAACCAAGTTGGTTTATAGGTAATGCATACAAACAGGGATTCATTAGTGAAACCCTGAGTTTGGCTCTTATATTATTTTTACGGATCAAACAGAAGAACTCAACCTAAAAAACTAGTCTAATGGGTAAGGGAACCTATTTAGACTATAAACCCCACATCAGTTGGTCATACAACCGATGTTGAACAAATTGCATACCTTACAACGATTCATTCTATAATATAAAGTAGGGATGTTCAAAAATATTTGTATCCGAAATCGAATCCTAACTATCTGAATATCCGAATCCGAAATATCCGAAATTTTGAATATCTGAATTTCGAATATCCGAAATTTTGAATTCGGATAGTGTTTTTGAGGATTTTCGGTTATCCGAACTCTGAAATATTTTTATAAATTTATCAAATAATAAATATTAATTAGAAATTTCGAATATTTTTATAAAACTTCTGATATCCGAAAACGTTTTTCATAAAACATAGTAGTTTTTTATAAAAATGATTAAAGTATACATATTTTTTTAGAATTCGGATATCTGAATCTGAATCTGAAATTTCGGATATCCAAAGTGCAGGACGGGTAAGGGTACTTAACACTTAGTTTCACACTGAGGAGAGATCTTAGATCACTTAACAATTCAAATAGGGATCTGGTAACTTAAAACAGATGATACTAAGAACACAAGTAAATTAAAAAGACAGAACTAAGAACAACACAAAAACACAATATTGGTTTTCGAGGAAGTTGTATATTGATCTCAAGTTCTTTTACAAGTGTTACAAAGCATACATAAATTACAAGGACCTGAGACACTTTTATACTACAACCTACAACCGTCACTTACATGTAAAGACAGTTGGAATTTGACTAATCTAGACAACAAGATCAATCTAAAGTCAAAAGACAGATTGCCTTTTGACTAGTGACTATGACATGCCATAGCTCACTGACTTTTCCTAATACAAAAAGTCTACATGAACAAGTAAGGTAAGTTACAGACAAAGACCATTCCTACTTTTTGATAAAGCATGGAAGTTTCACCAACTTGTGTAAAGTAGGTGAACCACCAAAGCAGGCAGTGAAAAGTGTGTCAGCTTTATCAAAAGTTTATTCAGAGAAAGCATATTTTCTTTGTTCTCTGAAGAAATCAGTCTTCACAGCTTCGGAAGACTTTGTCTCTGAAGCTTCGGAAGATTTCATCTTTGGCTTCGGAAGATGCTGGTCTTTGGCTTCGGAAGATTTCACACTTAGAACATTTTTTCTGTTTGAATGTGAAACTTTCGAAGTAACTCCTTCTGAACTGTTAGCTTCGGAAGATCTTACAGTTAGACACATTTGAGAGTGTAAGACTTCCAAAGCTAGTTCATCTTTGTTCCTTAGTGCATGCATGGAAGACTTGGTTGTTCTGGCTTGTTGGTTGCATCAGCCTCATAATCTTCAGATGATCTTACAAACTCCCCCTAGGCTGATGCTACCAAAACAGAGAAGTTCTTTAGATTTTGATAGTCTACATTAGGATCCTCAGCATACCTTTCTTCATCATTAGGTCTGGATCCTTCAGACTAACATAGAACTTCTCATGTCCAAAGAGATCATGCAGAGGAAGATTGAGCATGTCTTCTGAGGAATAGACATGTATGCCTTCCTGATCTCTTATGACATACCATCTGTCTTGATCTTCATCATAAGACCATGACATAATTTGTCTTCCAACAACAAGAGGCTCTACTATGATTGGGGTTTGTTGAGAGACCTCTTCATGCACTCCCTCAGATGCTCTGACTCATCCTGAGGTTGGGAGGTGGATGCCTTTCTTCTCTTCTTCCTTGAGGATGATCTTCTGGCCATCCTTTTCTTCTCCCTGATGATTTTAACTGAGGGGACTGGTCTTGAGTACCAGGTTGTTCAGTTGAGTCCCCCTCAGTTGGGATCTCCTCTCTCACAAGTTCAGAAGGAGAGAGAGGAGGACCCTGCTGTGGATCAGAAGATGAAGTTGGCTGAGATGCAGCTCCAGGTTCAGGTTGTGTTGTCTCAGTGGATTCAACCTTCACCTCAACTTCAGGTTGAGCTGGACTTGGTGGAGAGTGCAAGTCCACAAGCTCTCCCTTCTTTATCTTCTGCTTGATTACCCTGATATGCTCATCCATTGTGGATAGAGACATAGGGCCAAGCCTCCTTCCGGAGAATCCATACAGCTTCAAGAAGCTCATCATCCTTTGTCTGTCAGCAGACTTCTTTTGGATTTTGTGGATGATGGCCCTTGACTTTGCAGCTTCTTCCTTAATCTTTTCTTTTCAGCTTGTTTTTCTCTTTTAGATTTTTCTTCCATCTGCTTATTGTATTCAAATAATATGTACTTAGATGGTAAGGGAAGAAGTGCATCTGCCTGATAGAGACCTGTGGCACTCAGGTAGCTGATCATCTTTAGTCTTTCTTCTTCAGTTGCTACCTGAGGTTGTTCAGTGGCCACAGTCTCTGGCTCAGGACTTTCTTGAACTGGGGAGAGGATAGGAATGTTCTTGTAGAGTCTTTTCAGCCTCATTTCTTCCTTGTGCTTGAGGAGCAATGCTGCATCCTCTGCTTCCTTCCTCTTCTTTGACAACTCTATGTCAGCCAGTTCATTCAATTCATCTAAAGGGAGAGAGATGAGTTCATCAATATTATAGTTTCTGGTTCCTAGGTAGTTTAGCCTGGCTGCCCTTAACTCATCTTCGTGAGTGTTTAGCCTGGGGGCAGCCCTGATTACAGCTTCCATAAACCCTGGGGAACCACTTGAACTCTCTCCCCTCATCTTCCTCTTCCTCTCTCTCTTCTCCTCCTCAATCTCCTCAGGATTTAGTTTCCTTTTGCCTTTGTCAACCATAGGCTTTGGTGACTCAGGCTGGAGAGAGCTTTGGCCTTCATTGCTTGGTTCAGCTGTCAAGCTCTGGCCAGAGAGAGTTTGTGAAACACCATCACCAGCTGGTGTTTCACTGAGGATAATAGGTGCAGAGCGAGATCCTGTCTCAAGGTTCACAGGTTCAACCTCTGGCCCTTCAGTCAAGGTTTTCCCTTCGAAGCTAATCTCCAGGTCTTCCTCAACATCCAGTTGACCAAAGATCTCACCTGCTAGCCTCTGTCTATATAATTTTGATCTCAATTTAAATTCCTCTAGCACCCTGTCTTGGATTCTTTCTGCCAATCTTGCTGCTTGTCTGTTATTGCTTGGGTTGACAAGTGGCAGATCTACAAGTTGATGCTCTCATAGAAACTCAGGAATGAAATGTTGAGAACTTCTAGTTGACCCTGAGCTCTAAGATCACAAGAGCTCTCCTATTACTGTCATACCCCAACCCCAAATTGGGTTCTCAGAAGGGGCAGACATTGCTCTTGGTATTCCTCCTCAAACAGTTGTTGAATGAGCAAATGTAGATCATGTCTAGAGGAGGTTGCTGAGTATGAACATCTGCAAGAGAGGATGGTGATTCCTCTATGTCCATACTCTGGGAAGAACTCCCAGGTTCTGTGATTGTCAGAATTTTCTCCCCCTTTTTGGTAGCATCACCCTCTTGCATAGGTGAGCTGGGAGATTGATCCATGACATCCACAGGTTCTTGTGGACCTGGATGAGTTGTCCTCATGGGTCGCTCTGCCAACTTGCCCTTGAGATCAGTGATCTCAAGTTGCTGGTCATTGACCCTCTTCTGTAAGATAGTCACCTGAGATTCCAGGTGAGCTATCTTTGAAACAAAATAGGTGCAAAGATGTGACAGTTTGTGCACCTTTTTTGTAGACTCCCCTCATCTTCAGATGAAGAATCATTAGGGGGATGAGAGAATTGGACCTAAGTCTTCTTCCTCACCACCAGCATGGGTTTCTTGGCTGCTGGATTTCCCCTGCCCAATGACAACTTCCAGAGAAGTATCAAGAGGCTGGGTTGCCATGGTAGAGGTCCTAGTGATGTTATCACTTGCAAAAGTGATAGCCTCTGCCATATGGATTTCCTGAATAAGTTCAGGACGACCCACCTCAGTAGGGGGTTGCTGATGTGGGCTAGAGATGAGGGAAGCAGGAGTACTCATCTCTCCTTGAGTGTGGGAAGAGAGGAGAGACTCATGGTACTCACTGAAGCCCAAATCTTCATCAGAATAGAAGTCAAGGCTGGGAATGGGGCGGTTTAGATCAAGAGGTTAGGGATGGTAGCTTTCCCCAGAAGGTTGATCACTAGAGTATGAGACTCAGAGTGATGGCTTAAGGCTGTTTGTGGCATTGTGAGCTCATCAGGAAGAGCATGAGGAACCTCAGCACTGAGTGGTGGAAAGATGGGAGTGGTCTGCTCCTCAG
The DNA here is from genome assembly GCA_025506505.1 of Flaveria sonorensis. Lineage (NCBI taxonomy): Eukaryota > Viridiplantae > Streptophyta > Magnoliopsida > Asterales > Asteraceae > Flaveria > Flaveria sonorensis. The sequence goes on from JACCIY010000489.1 coordinate 10,508, forward strand.
GGGAAGTGGGAGCTCGAGATTCCACTTCTCTTGTATGGGTTCTGATATGGGGGCCTGCACATGCTTAGTAGCAAGTGCAGGGGTTCGTTGGGATTTTCTTTTGTAGGTGATGGTGATGGTAGGCTGTATTTGAGGTGGTTGAGAGGTGGAGGGTGTTGGTTCAACACTAGCTGGTGCTGCTAAGTTTTCACCCTGAGCAATATGCTCAAACATTTTTGGGACAAGGCTGTTTCTACCCCAGAGAAGCCAACAGTTGGCTTTTTCAAGATTTTGAAGATGTCGGGCCTCATTTGTCCTATTTTAATAATATTACCTGTTCCCCTCAGCTGTGGTCCCAACTCACGGTTGAGAATGTGTTGAACATACCTAGGGAACATGTAATACTCTAAGGAGTCCAAGTTTGCAGGTAAGTTAGTATATACAAACTGAGAGTACCTGAACTTGACCCCTTGTTCCATCCCATGGACTATAAAGAGAGGTCTTCTGGAACTTGATCCCATCCTCCATGCTTGTTAGAAAGGCTGTGAATGACGACATGGAGGAGGTATTTCCATTGAGATGAGACCTTCCCCTTCCTGAAGGTTTTGACTGAGAAGTCACCTTCATAGCCCATCTGCTGAAAGGAGTGGTTGATAGTAGATTTGGGAAAGGACAGCTCACCTGCTTCATCATCCAGCTGCAAATGGGTGTTTATGATGGCGAAGTGATGAAACTGTCCTCCCCTGCACTGTAGCAGACAGTGCCTTCTCCCCGTCCATGGTGACCTCTTGACAGGTCCTCCCGAACTCAAGCAACTGATCCTCATAGAAGGAGGATCAATTGTAAGGGAGGTGAAGTAGTGAGACGAAGAAAGGTACCTACACACATCTGAGAAGCTTGGATCCTTCTTAGAGTGTAACAGGGCAACCTGATTGTGTTACCTGTGTAGGTGCATGGAAAAATCAGGGTCGTTGGGACGATCAATGTTGGCCATTTGAGGAAGCTTTACAGTGAAGAAAGGAAGAAGAAGATGAAATTTGGGGTAAATTTAGGGTAAGGATGAGTGAGAGTAGAGAGACGAAATAGAATCGTTTGGAAGATATATGTTGTGGATTTGAGAAAAGTTATGACAAAAAGATAATCTTTGAAATTCGCAAGTGGGTCCTACTTCTAAAAAGGCGCCCAAAAAGTTTGTTTTCTTGGAAGTTGTAAAACTTCCGAAGACAATTTTGGCTTCGGAAGCTTTGTAGCAAAGCTTCCGAAGGCAGTTTTTGCTTCGGAAGATATTTCAAAGAATTTTGAAAATTTGGCTTCGGAAGAAGTGAATAAGTCTTCCGAGACTTAGTTGCTTTCGGAAGATATTTGTTCTTTGAATGCATTTAAGTGCTTAGATACAAATTTAAGCTTCAGAAGATACTCCAAGAATTTCTTCCGAAGGTAAATCTTAGATAAGCTGTTAAATGATTTAAAGACATAAATTTCTTCCGAAGGCAATTTGAGTTCTTCCGAAGGTAAATTTTCACAAATCTAAGGAATATCAGTTTAAAGTTAGTTTTCTTCCAAAGAGAACTGGGCTTATGAGGTGATCTAATAGACAACTTAGGACACACAGTTTTTAGGAAATAAAGTTGATTAAGTTATTAAAGAAAATCTATTCAAAGTTAATCATCCCAATAGCTGATACAAGATATTTAAATCTCTGTTCATCAAATGCCTTGTGAACAGATTAGCATATTGTTTATTTGTGTTAACTTTGATTAGTTTGATCAATCCCTTTCAAAATTATCCCTAATCAGATGATACCTGATGTTGATGTGTTTGGTCCTTGAGTGCTGCACCGGATTCTCTGTAATAGAGATGGCACTGTTGTTGTCTATGTGGATGGTAATCTCCTTGAAGTTGAACCCATAGTCTAGCATCTGATTCTGAATCCAAAGCACTTGAGCACAGCAGCTTGCAGCAGCAATGTATTCAGCTTCAGCAGTTGATGCAGACACACAGGATTGCTTCTTGCATTGCCAAGAGACTATCCTTCCACCAAGGAATTGACATCCCCCAGATGTGGACTTTGCAGTCATGTTGCAGCCACCATAATCACTATCTGTATAAGCATACAATTAAAGTTTGAATTCTTTGGATACCAAGGCCTAGATTTGGAGCACCTTTGAGGTATCTGAGAATCCTTTTGACAGTGATTAGGTGTGACATCTTAGGTTGGCTTGATATCTTGAACATATACATGTGGCAAACATAATATCAGGCCTGCTAACAGTATGGTACATAAGTGACCTAATCATAGCCCTGTAGAGATATTCATCAACACTCCCCCTCAAGATCAGGACCAAGGGAGTGGTTTCTGGCTATGGGTGTCTTTGCAACCTTACAGTCAGTCATCTTGAATCTTGTAAGTATGTCCTGTACATACTTTGACTGACTAATAAAGATGCCATCTTCAACCTGCTTCACTTGAATTCCTAGAAAGAAACTGAGTTCCCCTATGGCACTCATTTCAAATCTATTCTTCATCAGCATCTCAAAGTCTTTGCAAAGCTTTGGATTAGTTGAACCAAAGATGATGTCATCTACATATATTTGAACTAGCAGTGTGTCATTCCCTGTTTCTTTGATGAAGAGAGTCCCATCAATAGTACCTCTTTTGTATCCATGATGACAGAGGTATGTTGATAGTGTCTCATACCACTTTCTTGGAGCTTGATGCAGTCCATATAGAGCTTTATCAAGCTTGCAGACATAATCAGGATGATCTGGGTCTACAAAGCCAGGTGGTTGTTTGATATAAACTTCTTCATCAATCACCCCATAGAGAAAACACATTTCACATCAAGCTGGTAGACCTTGAAATCCTTGGATGCAGCATAAGCCAGGAATATTCTTACAGCTTCAAGTCTTGCAACTGGAGCAAAGACATCAGTGTAATCAATCCCTTCTTCTTGAGTGTATCCTTGGACAACCAGTCTAGCCTTGTTCTTGATGATAATTCCTCTATCATCCTTCTTGTTCCTGAATACCCATTTGGTACCTATAACAGTCTTCCCTTGAGGAAGAGGGCATAAGTTCCACACCTTCTGTCTTCTGATTTGAAGCAGCTCATCTTGCATAGCTTCAATCCAGCTTCCATCCTTCAAAGCCTCATCAACTTTCTTCGGCTCTATCTGGGATAAGAAACAAGAATGTAGACAAACATGGTTGTCATGAGTTTGTCTTCTTATTCTTACCTCTGAGTCAACATTTCCAATGATATTTTTGGTGGGATGTGACTTATGGATCCGAAGTTGAGGGATCATAGCAAGTTGGTTGGACAGATCTAAATTAGAGAAGTTTTAATCTGGCAATAAGGTGTCTCCCACCACATCAGCACACTTATCAAGAGAAACTTGATCCAATGAGTGTGTGACATCATTCATGTTGTCTTCAATGGAGTGGTTATCAGCATCAAGAAATTCTTGATCACTGTCACCACCTCCAGTTTCCTGCATTAGATTTTCCTTCTCCTGAATTCTGAGCCTCTGAGCTGGAATTTGAAGGCAATTCAGTTGAATCAGCAGTATTTGTCATGCTTGTGCTGATAGGAGCCTCAATTATTGGTTAGTCACCACTGGAGCTGAAGTAGTCTTCTTGGTTGGTCTTCTAAGCTCAAATCTTGGATCAGGATCTTTGTTGATCTGTTATCTGTAGATCCTGAAACATTCTCACAAGACTTGTTAAAATAGTTGGTAACTAAATCAAGATCAAACAGCCAATCCGGACCAGAACCTTTCACACAGGGTGTGTGTTCATTAAAGTCACATTGGCTGACTCCTCAATGATTCTAGTTCTGAGGTTGTATACTCTATAAGCCTTAGCTTGAGAAGAGTATCCAACAAAGTGTCAATCATCTGATTTCTCAGCAAACTTGGCCATTTGATCTTTGATATTTAAGATGGTGCAAGGACATCCAAATGTTCTGAGAAAACCAATGAATGGTCTCCTTTTGTGCCACAGTTCATAAGGAGTCTTACCATGTGTCTTAACCACTAAAACTCTATTCTGCACATAGCAGGCTGTGTTGACAGCCTCTACCCAGAAGGTGATAGGGTGATAGTTTAGAGTCAGACAACATGGTTCTAGCAGCTTCAATAAGTGTCCTGTTTCTCCTCTCAGCAACACCATTTTGCTGAGGAGTCCTGGGAGCACTATATTGTCTTGAAATACCTTTTTCATCACAAAATGTATCAAGGATTTGGTTTTTAAATTTAGTTCCCTGATCACATCTTATGATCTTGACCTTGTGATCAGATTGATTCTTAATTTTCAGAATGAAGTTCTTTAAGATTTCAGGGGTTTAATCCTTAGTTCTAAGAAAAACACCCAAGTGAATCTTGTGAAATCATTTGTGATCACTAAACAGTAAGAGGTCCTTCCTAGACTCATTACACTGGTGGGGCCAAACAGATCCATATGTAACAAGTGTAGGGGAGTGTGATAGAGTTCATTTCCTTTGGCTTGTGAAACACTTTGTGTTGCTTCCCTTTCAGGCATACAACACAGTGGTCATCACTTGTAAACTCTTTCTTTGGCATTCCAGTTACCAAATCATTCTTAATCAATTTATTCATGTTTTTAAAGGTTACATGGCACATTCTTTTATGCCAAAGGAAAGACTCATCACTATTTGCTTTAGACAGAAAGCAAGAAACTTCTCCAGAGGGAGATGTTTCTTGCAGATCCATCTTGTACATGTTCCCTCTCCTGGGGCTCTGAGCAGAATATGCTCTTGAGGAATGTCAACCCCGGGCTTGAGAACAATGCACTCATGCTCAGTAAAGAGCATGTGATTTTTTGGTCACAAAATTAGGACACACTCAGAAGATTGTATCCAAGCTCCTTGACAAAGTTTACCTTCTTAATGCTGAGCTTACCATTTGTAACCTTGCCCCTGCCAGTAATGTAACCTCCTACATCTCCTCCAAAAGCAACTGGTCCTCCATCAAATATTCAAAGTTTTAAAGTAAGGACTCATTGCCTGTCATGTGCCTGGAGCAGCCACTATCAATGATCCACACATTTCTGTTTGCCTTTGGCTGTCCCTGCATAAAAAGATGATTTAGTTACATTTGGAAACCCAAGCCTCATTGGTCTTGGGCTTGTTAAAATGAGTTAAAGGCAATGAAACAGTAAGTGATCCTATGTTCAGGTTATGAGGATCATTTGCTGTTGCTGATGAAGAATCTTTAGTCACACGGTCTTCCTTCATCTTCCACACCACCTTTGGAAGATTTGGCTTGACCTTCAAAGCTTCGGAAGATTTGGAGGCTGGACCTTCGGAAGATCTTGCTTTCACTGCAGTAAGCTTCAGTACTTCGGAAGCATTCCTTTCTTCTGAGACCAAATTTTCTTCCGAAGGCAATTTGAACTTGCCTTCTTATTCATTATGGAGCTTCCGAAGAAAACAGATTTTCCTTTCGAAGCTTTCTTTTCCTTCTTCTTTCCAGAAGCCATCTCTTTGACCATATGGATAGTACTTTTAGGATTGTAGATGCAATCCTTAGCCAGATGAGAAATACTACCACACATGATGCAGTTCAATTGCTTCCTTCTAGGAGTCTTCTTCTGAGAGTAAGACTGAACTTGAACATTTTCTTCTCCAGCTTCTTCTTCACAGATGATGCAACAATTTTCTTAGGGAGAGAATTGCTCTTAGAGGAGGATGGTTCAGACTGTGTAGCAGTGGTACATAGCAATTCAACCTTCTCTTTGCTGGAATGAGTTGGAACTATACTAAAACTCCTGGTACTAGAGTTTGTAGTTGATTCCTCAGCCTTTACCACTTCAAACCCTACAGAGATGAACACTTGTTTTTGCTTGGAGTCAAAACTGGCCTTGATTTCTTGAGCCTTCTTTGATCTTCTCTTTGCTCTTCTGATCAAGTTCTTCCTCTTTGTCTTTGTCATACCAGCCTTCTTACTCTCCTCAGGAGCATGGTGACCCTTTTTGGAATGACTCTCTTCACTCATTTCAGAATCATTCCTCACCATCTCCTCTTCATCCTCTTCATCACTGGGGTCTATAGAGGGCAGCTCATCTTGACCAGTTCCACACCTTAGAGATCTTACTGATAGTAGGGTGTGTGGAGGAGCTATCTCAAAAGATCCCAATCCCTGCTTATTCTGATAACAAACTTTTGCATGCAGAGATGAGGATATTATGTTCTTGAAGGTCTCTTCTTCAAGACACATTTTTCTGCCCTGGCTTTACTGATCACAAGCTCAGCCTGGCATTCTATCAACTTAGTAACAAGATCTTTTATTTGAGTCTTGTAGTTTGTTTGCTCATGTTTAAGAGTTGAAATTGTTTTCTCTAGATCTTCTACTTTAAGCTTATAATCATTTTCAGCTCTCTTAAAATCAGCTTTTAAAATGTTTAAAGACTCAATATCAGATCTCATTTCTAATATGTTTACTTTAGCAATATATTCAGGAGAGCAAAGATGTTCTAATACCTTGGCTTCATCATGGTCAGCCATGAGTGCTTGATTTGGAGAAGCATCTTCAGCTTGGAAGCTCCAGTCAAAGCCTCCTTCTTCAACAGCAACTGCAGCTTGCTGTCTTGGCTTCTCATTCTGGTGCCCTCCTTCAGTGTAGTTTGGCCTGGATGATGCTTGGCCACCATTTGACTTAGGTGCCTTGCATTCTCTGGCAAAGTGTCCCATCTGGTTACAGTTGTAACACTTTACTTTGCTTTTGTCTAGCCCAAACTTGCCATTGACTGCATTGCTAGGAAACCTTCTCCCAGTTCTTGTAAAACTTCTGGGCTCTGTGAGTGAAAGAGCCATCTGCTGGACTATCTCCATATATTCCAGATCATCTGGATGGATACAGTCCAGGTCTTCAAGAGTGAAGAGAAAGTTGCCTGAACTTTCATCAGTAGAGACAAGGCTTGAGAGGAACTTGTCTCTTGGAAGGGACTTCCTTGGATGTAGCTCTCTCTGGGTGTCTCTTGGGAAGGTGATGAAAGGACCCTTTTTATGAAGTTTCAGGGTAGCAGATAAGATGATGTTGTGGTTCTCTACTATCCCTTTCACCCACATGAAGGGCAGAACTCTGATGAGTATTGGAGTTACCAGATGAATTTTGCATGTTCATCTCCATCTGGTATCCACTGAGTATCCCATACAACTCAGTGAGAGTAAGGGTCTTGAGGTTTTCAGTCCTCTTAATGACCACACAGTAGTGTGTCCATTGTCTGGGAAGAGAGGACATGAACTTCCTAACAATATCCCTATTCTCAATAGTTACTCCAACATCAGCCAGAGTATCCACAATCTCAACATACCTGAAGTATTGTTGAGTCATGGTTTCACCTGTCTTGAAGGTGAAGTTTTCAAACTGCTGCTTCAGGAGGTCCTTCTTGTTCTCCTTGGCTTCATTGGACCCCTCATACATCAGTTTCAGTGCATCCCATAGCTGTTTAGCGGTCTTGCACTTCTTGAAACCTCTGTAGATGGAGTTTGGAAGAGCAGTTTGGAGGGCTATCATGGCTTTCTGATCAATATCAATCCTTTTCCAGTCTTCATCAGAAAAGTCAGCCCTCTCCTTTGGTATCATCCACCACCAGCAGCAGCTGAAGAAGTGCATGGTACATGAGTTCATTGACAACAGACTCCACATCCTGGAATCTTGAGACTTGATGAAGCCTTTCATTCTTTGGCACCAAGTGTCAAAATCCTCAGTAGTGATCAGTGGGGACTTTGTCATAGTTCCAGTTTCCATATTAGCCTTAGAGATAGCTGCCATTTGAAGAGTTAAGTGATGTGTGAAGCTAAGAGGATTAAAGATGGTGAGATCTTATAATCAAGAGCCTGGAATGCTCTGATACCAAATGCAGGACCGGGTAAGGGTACTTAACACTTAGTTTCACACTGAGGAGAGATCTTAGATCACTTAACAATTCAAATAGGGAACTGGTAACTTAAACATATGATACTAAGAACACAAGTAAATTAAAGAGACAGAACTAAGAACAACACAAAAACACAAGATTGGTTTTCAAGGATGTTGTATATTGATCTCAAGTTCTTTTACAAGTGTTACAAAGCATACATAAATTACAAGGACCTGAGACACTTTTATACTACAACCTACAACCATCACTTACATGTAAAGACAGTTGGGATTTGACTAATCTAGACAACAAGATCAATCTAAAGTCAAAAGGCAGATTGCCTTTTGACTAGTGACTATGACATGCCATAGCTCACTAAATTTTCCTAATACAAAAAGTCTACATGAACAAGTAAGGTAAGTTACAAACAAAACCATTCCTACTTTTTGATAAAGCATGGAAGTTTCACCAACTTGTGTAAAGTAGGTGAACCACCAAAGCAGGCAGCGGAAAGTGTGTCAGCTTTATCAAAAGTTGATTCAAAGAAAACATATTTTCTTTGTCCTTTGAAGAAATCAGTCTTCACAGCTTCGGAAGACTTTGTCTCTGAAGCTTCGAAAGATTTCATCTTTGGCTTCAGAAGATGCTGGTCTTTGGCTTCGGAAGATTTCACACTCAGAATATTTTTTCTGTTTGAGTGTGAAACTTCGAAGTAACTCCTTCTGAACTATTAGCTTGGGAAGATCTTACACTTAGACACATTTGAGAGTGTAAGACTTCCAAAGCTAGTTCATCTTTGTTCCTTAGTGCATGCATGGAAGACTTGGTTGTTCTGGCTTGTTGGTTGCATCAGCCTCATAATCTTCAGATGATCATACACAAAGAAATTTCGGGTATCCAAATTTCGGATATCCAAAATTTCGGATTCGAATTCAGATAGTGAAATACATTATCTAAAAGTTTCAAATAACCGAAATTTCAATATCCGATTTTGTACACCCCTAATATAACGGTTCTTTATGAGGTATTCTTTTATGTTGTAATAGTTTTGTAAAAGTTCATAAATCCAACAATAACCGATCAGAAAGATTGTGACTTTATTATGCCATTGAAGGTGGTCCATCAAACAAGATTCTCCATTTATTACATCATTGAAAGTAAATTTTCAAAGAAAAAAGACATTACCAATTTAAGCATAAGGGTTGTTCTTGCTTTTAGTTAGGTTCAGCATCGAAGTTATGATTTTGATTTAATCGTATAGTTATTGTCTTTTTTATTATTAATATTTTATTCATTACATGGTAGAAAAAATTAAAATATTAAAAGCATTAGGTTTTATTAATATTTTATATGTTATGCCATTAGCAATTCATAAAATAATATATAATGAAATTTAAAAAAATTATAAATTTCAAATAAAAAATAAAAATTTATAAAATTATATTTAAGATAAGATACAATAGAAATGTTATAATTTAGTATGTTTTAATAATTTAATAAAATAAGATATTTATATTTTAGATATTTATTTATTTTGTTTACTTAATTAAAATCAATTTCCTTCAACAGGAGAGAGATGTGGGAAACAAAAGTTTAACTTTTATAAGAAGTTATCATGTGTATCTTTAAAGTTTCTTTTATTAGATAATATAGATTTTATAAAATTTTATTTTTGAAATTGAGCATCTTAATTCTTATGTCAAAGTGATACATTTGTTCCAGCAACATGACTAGAGTACTTGAGGTCACTGAAGGTACTTCCCTAATATGTGATTGACACATCAACATGGACAAATTAGAATACAAATTAAACCAATCTAGCAATATCTGTAAGTTATTAGTATGATCATAGGCAAACTAATATATTATAAAAGGAATTTAGTTTTAGTAGTTTTCTCCCAAAATGATGTAGTTAGAAAAAGTATTTACCAATATGGTGTAGTTAGAAAGAATATTTACTAAAATGGTGTAAATTTAATTTATCTTTTAGTTTTTTATTTTTAATTGAAAAATTATCTTGACATCAGATTCACAGTGAATATTCAACATACAATTTTTGATCTCCCTCCCACATTCTTTGTTATCGACGATTCAAGTCGACCTGATTCTGATGATTTAAGTGATGATTTTGCATCGACCTGTTCAAAAAAAGTTCTTTCCTCAGGTTTGATTGCACGTTCCACTGATTATGCAAGTATGAGGATTTTAGATTTTGGGTTTTGCGATTTTTGTTATCCAAGTAAAGTGCTTTTATGTTGTTGATGTTGTTTGCTTTCTATTGGTAAATAATTTTCAAACTTTACCTATTTGGTAAATATATTTTAAAACTACACCATTTTAGGAAAAAACTTTTAGTTTTAGAATCCAGTTAGGACCCATAATAACCGATTAATCTAGTAATATTAATAAGTTAGTAGTATGATCGTAGACAAAATAATATTTTTTTAAAGTACAACTATTTTAGAATTTGTATAATGCCCTAAAAATGTTTAGCCATCTTGAAGGCTAATACTAGAGATTTCCTATAAAATAGCTTCTCACAATATTTATGAGTAAATTACACAGACAGTCCCTAGGGTTTGTAAGTATTTCAAGTTTAGTTCTCACTTCTAAAAATTACAGATGCATGCTTGAACTATACTTGTTTTGCACACCCATATCCCTAGCGCTAACAAATGTTAACTTAATTAGTTAAGTCCTTCTAAAATGAATAAAGTACTCTTATTATTAAAATAAAATTACTCAAAATCATATTAAATAGTGCGATCCATATTATCTAAAATAAAAAAGAAACATAAAACAAATCTAAATAATTACCACACCACCCCTTTCTCCCTCCATAACTATTTCAGTAGCCCCACCCCCACCTCCGACACCTACTCTGGCTGCCCCACCGCCACCTCTGACGACAGTCCGGCAGCCACCATCGTCACCATCACACCACCATCATCTTCATATCTCCATATCATCATCACACCATCAAACCCTAAGCTCTTTTTCCTCCAACCATCACCAGCACCAACCTATCCTTTTCTTTCTACGTGAAACCACCACACATCCCTACATAAAGAACATGAAACCAACCACCCTGTGAATCCCATCACAAATCCCTTCGATCTAATCTGAAACCAAAAATCTCCATTACGTGGGTCATGTTTTCCGACGCTAAAAGCGGGTTTGTTTGGAAACGATTAAAAGTAGTGGTGGTGGTGATAGCAATCGGGTGGGGTGGCTATGATGAGTGGCGGTGCTTGATTTCTTATATGGTGGTGAAGTGGTGGTGGAGTTGAGTGATGAAGATGTAGATGATGGGGAGGGGTGAGGTAGGAGTTTAGGGGTGTTTTGATAATTCAACATTGACTTAACAGAAAACTTAACTTTTGTTAGCGCCAGGGACTGTTAGCATGAAGCCTTGCAGTCTTTATATTGTTCCGGCCCGCATCTGTAATTTTTTAAAAGTGTGGACTAAACTTGAAATACGTGTAAACTCTAGGGAGTTTCTGTGTAATTTACTCTATTTATACTTATCTAGAGCGATGTAGAGTTTATGTTTATTTAAGTTTCTATGAAAAAAAAACAATTATGACAAGTTGGTTATTGAAGTAAAAGACCTAAAAATGAGTAATTTTTTGAGATGATATATTTTTCTCTTCTTCCTCTTCATCAACTTCTTATTTTTTAATAATTTTTGTTTTTTTCTTCATTAGCTGCTTCTAAGATCTGATCTTTCAATTGCTCATAAGTTTTAATTTATTTATTAATGATTTGTTTCAAACCTTCTTATTTATTTAAAGTAAACTTCGTTTTTTATTCTTGTGGTTTACTCCAAATAACCCTACTAATCTATGAAAAGGATGAAGCTACCGAAAACTCAGGATTCAACACTTGGCCCTCAACTGCTGAATCATGCCAATTGCTGATCCACTACCAATCAGCATATGCTGAATGATCGCCAATCAGCATATGCTGAACCACTGCCAATCAGCAGTTAACAGATGAGCTGTTGATCGATTGCTGCTAATCAGCACTGAACTCCATGAGCTGTTGATCAACTGTTACGCAAGACAATGTTTTACCAACGGCTACTGTGTTCTACCTTTTGGAGACAACATAGTACTGGAGCTGTCTAACTCTAATGTGCCAATTTTATGTCTTGTTGTGCATTCTAAACATAGAATAGTTTATTACTATTGTTTGGATTTTATAGTATAAAAACCCTCTGATTGGGTGGTGAAAGTTCAATGTTTAATAGCTTTATTTTCGTGTTTTATGTGTAAATTTATGAGAAATAGAGTTACTTTTGGATTATCTTGTGTTTGTAGGTCAAACATGAAGAATACAAAGAAATTGGAAGAAACGGGACGAGAATTGGAGCTCGAGAAGTAAAGATATGATCAACCGAAGTTGCACGACAACGATTTCTTAAAAAGGGCATAACTTGAGCTAGGAAAGGAGTTATGGGACCTACGACCTGTCAACGGAAAGATATCAAAAGTTGCATATGAAAATCAAGGTTGTACAGGGGGGTGGCGCCACTGACGCCTCCAAAGGCGCCACCGACGCAGGGGTCCGGGTTTTTGTTGAGATTTGACGTAAATTGAAGGGATTTAAAAAGGAAAAAACTCTAATACGAATTTTAACTTTTACAACAACAATCTTGGATGAAAATTAAAAATCTTGGATCATTCTCAAGCTCTTCCAACATCAAGATCATCAAATCTACAAGATTCATTCAATTGGCTTTGAAGATTCAATGATGAGGCAAGGCTAATTCGTTTGTGATTCACTTCGAGGGACGGGTTTGTGCAAGTTCTTATTTTTCTTAGTTGTAACCTAGATTTGAGATTGGATCATGAACCTTTTAAGTTCATTTGAATTCAATTTATGATTTGATTATTTAAATAGTTTGATTATGCTTAAACCTAATTTTGATATTTTATAACTTTGGTTGTCTTTAATTATTGTGTGATTGATTATTAGAATTTGGGTTTTATTATTCAAATAGGTAATTATGTGAATAAGGTCCTTTAAGCTTTAATCCATAATTATTACTTAAATCCTATAATGTGTAAGTCATCATTAATGACTTCTCATTGGATTTCATTAAAGAAAATTGTAACTTTGCCAAACCTGAATCCTGAAGTGGATTGCCTTTTCTCCAAAATTGTTAAAAACCTAAAATTTTATTTCATTCATTTAATTATTTCTCAAATAAATCCATAAATCAATTTACTTTTCAATGTTTAATTCTTTTAGTTGATCGTTATTAGCACTTTCCTGTGATTCTCTGTGGATTCGACACCCTTCTTACCCTTTACTATTAAGGGTGATTAAGGACTCTTTAATTAATATTTGACCGACCACACGACATCGATCAAAATGGCGCCGTTGCCGGGGAATCGTTGCGCTTAGTGTTAGTAATAGTTATTTGTTTTTTAAAAATCCATAAAAAAACCAAAAAATATACTTTTTTTGTTTTTTGTTTTTCTATTTATTTATTCTTTTGTCGTTCGGAATTTCGCGTGGTATATGCTTCTTGTTTGCGGGTAGTTTCTTTGTAGGCTTAGTAAAATCTCAAGAATTTTGATATCATCATGGATTGCGACTGGGACAATGATCCATGTATGTGTTGCGGAAGCCTTTATCATTGGGTTCAAGATTGTCCAATATTCGAGAGCAAATATGGAAATATAGAAAGAAGATGTTCTGAATACAGGCGACAAATGGGATATGTGAGATCAAACTATGAATATGAAGAAACCCATTCATATTATCCACACTATGAACCACCTCCACCATCAAATTATCAAGAATATTATCATGCAGACATAGAGTACAAATATGCCAAACAATGGGATCTCAACCACTATGAACACAAGATGCCACATTTATCAAGTTACCAGCAGGAGTATGATAACTCTATCCTGAATACCCTTAGATGTCATATGAGGAGCCCCAAGGTTCAACAGACTCTAACCTTAATGAAATCTTGAACATGTTGGTAGAAATGAAAAAAGAAGACAAAGAAAGAGATAAAGCACTGAAGGTATTGGTTAAGCAGGTTGGCCAACTAGTTGAAGATATGGCTCATCTAAGACAAGAGCAATCTGAGCTGGATAATGATACAATGAACGATGGTGATATGGTTGAAGAGGTTATGGTACTTCAAGAGCATGAACATGTATGTTTAAAGTTGATAGAAGACATAACACCTTTAGAGGAGCCAAAGCCTAAAATAATCCAAGTTTATCCTGGTCCTTCCCCCATGCTTATTATTCCAACCAACAAAATTAGGGAAGAGGGTTTGAGGACAAAGAAAAATAAGGAGGCATTACAAGACATTGGACAAATCATCATAAAGTGGCTCCGCAACAACTATTCAATAGACTTATCGATCATTGAGAAGCAACTATGGAACTGACATGTCAACTACCAAGCATTTGTTGGGAATTCGGTAGGCAAATGTGCACTTAAACCACCATAACAAATATCAGGTACGGTCTGGCTGAAGACCTAAAACTTAACACTTCCTGGGAGGCAACCCAATGTATTTGTGTTTTTTTAGTCTTTTTTTGTTTAATTATGATTTTATTTATTCTATTTTATTTTAAGAACTTTGTGGGTGTGTTCACTAGAAACCCTCACGAGACTACACTCGTCGATCCGGGTCTACCGGATGGTTTAAAAGACTTGTTGCATATGCTAAATGCAACCGTAATTCCTACGAAAGTGAGTTTAGGACTTTTATCATTAAAGTGATTTTTGTATATTTATTTAAAAAGCTAATTATTTTTAATCAAATTTCTACTTAAAAGTTGCATTGAGGATAATGCAATGCTTTAAGTGGGGGAAGGGGATGCATTATTGATTTAAATATGAGGTTCTAATCATGAAGTGATAAGTTCGCTTGTACACGGGTTTTAATATGTTTTGTATATTAGTGGACTGGATGTTGAAGATCATTAGTGCAATTGAATATCTTGCCATAAAGATATAACCAGGTGCATTTGTTTCCCTTATTAATTATTAAAAATAGCTATTTTGTAGTTAGTTCTAATTTTCGGTTATTGATGGTGAGTCCCCGACTGATTGTAAATGGTTTGTGAATATGATAAGATTGGGTTTGATCTTAAAATTCTCTTGTTTCCATACTAATAGTAACATTTAGTTAGTACATGGGGGTAATGTACATCTCAAGTGTGAGGATGAGGGGATTTGATAAAAGTTTTCTAGAAAAAGTTAAAATGTAAAATTTTTTTTTTTGCAAATCTTCAAGTAAATTTTATTGTGTTTAAAGACTAAAATTTTCAATGTAAATCACTAGCTTGTTGCTTATCAAAAGATTGGTGTAGATCCTAGGTCATGGTCCTATTCTTTAAGTTGGGAGATAAAGCATTTTTACCGGGTCGTTTTTGAAATGTTAAGGATGCCTGGTTAGGGTTAACAAGCTTTTGATATAATAAACTCATGTGCATATCGGTAGCCTAAATTCCTACTTGGTGAGATTTTGAACCTATTACTTAAGACACAATTATATATATTCATTTGTTGAGGGTAGGCCATATACCACTCTTGTTGTAGAACTTGTATTGTTTGATGCATATCAAGACTATAAGCAAGGTGTTGCACATAAATGACAAAAGCAATTTAGGAACCCATCTACTTGTTATCTTGTGTTATTGTTATCCATCGTACCCTTTAGTAGCCATGTTGAGCCTTAAGCCGTTCGTTTGTTAAAACCTACATATGAAGCCCAAATTGTTAGTTGATAACCGACCTTTAAACCATTCAAAGTAAAAGAGCATCCGAAGTCAAGCATATAAAAAAATTGAAAAATAATGAAAAAAAGGAGAAAAAGTAGTGGTTCGAAAAGGATCAAAGCGATTTAGCTCCAAGAGTCATGATAATACGAATGGTTTGATGGTTTGGGTTATATTTCTATTATGTTAGCCATTTTTAAAAGCCAAAACCTCCTACCCGTACCTAAGCCCAAAAACCCGTAAGTCCTTTAGACGTGTGAAAGATCTATGCAAGTGGTGGAGGTGTGATTGCTATACGAGCTTATATGGACAAGATGGTATATTGGGGTATTGAGTGATTATACTAGTACATATTTTACTAGTCCAGATATAAACCGAGAAGTGTGAATTATTGTGAGGGTGTGTGCATGAGACTAAAAAAAAAATCAAAATCACGTTAAAGCTAGTTGGGTAAATTTCTCGTTTACTTGAATATAATTAACTTGCTAGAATGTAAATCTGTTGAACAATGTAAGTCTTGTGAATAGGGCATGACCTTGGACCTTAAATGATATTTAGTAAGTGATTAGTGATGTATATTATCAATGACGGTTTTATAAATCACAATTGAGCTTTGCTTGAGGACAAGCAAAAGGTAAGTGTGGGGATTGTGATCGGGTGGTGAAAGTTCAATGTTTAACAGCTTTATTTCCGTGTTTTATGTGTAAATTTATGAGAAATAGAGTTACTTTTGGATTATCTTGTGTTTGTAGGTCAAACGTGAAGAATATGAAGAAATTGGAAGAAACGGGACGAGAATTGGAGCTCGAGAAGTAAAGATATGATCAACCGAAGTTGCACGACAACGGTATCTTAAAACGAGCATAACTTGAGCTAGTAAAGGAGTTCGGGACCCACGACTTATCAATGGAAAGATATCAAAATGTTGCACATGAAAGTCAAGGTTGTACATCAAGATCATCAAATCTACAAGATTCATTCAATTGGCTTTGAAGATTCAATGATGAGACAAGGCTAATTCGTTTGTGATTCACTTCGAGGGACGAGTTTGTGCAAGTTCTTATTTTTCTTAGTTGTAACCTAGATTTGAGATTGGATCTTGAACCTTTTAAGTTTGTTTGGTGTAACACCCGGATATTTAAAAAAAAAGAGAAAGAAAAGAAAAGAAAAGAGAAGTATAAAGAAAGAAAGGTGAAATAACCCAAGTTGAGGGGTTAAAGTTATGCAAGAGGCAAACTTTAATATAATTATGTTTAAAAATGGGCATGGCAGTCCACACTTCTGCTTACCAACTGTCTTCGATAGCAGAAAAGAAGAAAAGCAGAGTTTCATCGGTTTTCTAGAGAGGAGAAGAAGAAGATCGTCTAGAAGGTAAGTTTTTGTGTGTTTTGTTCGGTTTCAGCTGGGTTTTCAGCTTGTAGATCGAGTCTTATGTGTTTCTTAGTGTTTGGTTGTGTGTTTAGGTGTTTGAACTCCAAGTGCTCTCGAGTTTGGAGGAGTTTTACTCGAAGGCTGTTGTAGGTGAGTTCTAGATCCCCGATTTTTTGTTTTAAACTTGTTTTGGGGCTGAAATGCATGTAAACTATTATTTTTGAAAATTCCAGTATATTAACCATATATGTTTCCCCTGTTTTATGTGGGTATGTATGTTTGTGAATGTTTGACCGAATTATGTGGTTGTATGCTTGTTTTATGAGCATAGTATGCTAGATTTGGGCGAGGATTATGTAAGGATGATGATCAGGAACTGAAAATTTGCATAAGTTAGAACTGGTATAGTGCCCATGCACCTAAGTGTTGCTCATGCGCCTAAGTTTCCTATGCGCCCAAGTACTCATGTGCCTGCATAGTACTCATGCGCCTACATAGTTCCCATGCGCCTAAGATTTTGCCCATACACCAAAGTGTTTGCTCATGCGCCTAAGTTTCCCATGCGCCCAAGTATGCATGCGCCTGCATAATGCTCATGCACCTACATGGTACCCATGCACCTAAGTTTTCCCCATGCGCCTATGTTTTTCCCCATGCGCCCAAGTGATCCCATGCGCCCAACTGTCCATGCACCTACATAGTGCCCATGCGCCCAGATAGTGCTCATGCGCCTAAGTTGCCATAGAATTTTTTTGAAATTTTGGGAAAAATGGAAATTTATGATTAAGCTCTGGAATGTTTTGGTGTGTTATGTTTGTCCTTTTATGCATGTTTATGGCATGTTATTGATGTTCCTTATTACGTATTATTGCGTGACTTTACGTGGTGTGTTAATGCTCTTATACGTAAAGTATTATCATAAAAGAAGCGAAAGATTAAAGATAATGAAAAGTGGGACATAATGAAAGGATATAAAGTCTTGCAAGCAAATTTAAAAAGGTCCACAACTCAATGAAGAGTTGTTAGCTCAACTGTGTACAATATAGTGTGTGATCTTGGCTAACCCATAAGGGTGTACACATAGGGGGTCAGTCTTGGTGACTGATCCATACGTACGAAACAGGATCCTTGTCGCTTATGCCCAAGACTGTAGTCGCTTTATGCACCAATGATGGGGTATAGCTTATGACAGGATCTAGATAGAAGTGAAAGATAATGAAAAAGTGCGAAATGAATGATTATGAATGATGATAAAGATAATTATGATATTATCAAGATGTATGTATGTTGTGTGATCACGAACGAAAGTAAAGTAAAGGTTTTACTAAAGGTAAAGTATTTTACTTATAAATCTAGAACTCACTCAGCAACACTAACTTTTTATGCATTTTCAGTTGGCAGGTAGTTTATTGCTGAGGATGGCACGAGGGTGAAGCTACTTGCCGGAAAAGACTGGCATCCATTTCATGCATGATAATGTTGTTGTTTTGTAATACAACTGAATATTCTTTTGTAACTTTTTTAAAAAATGTTGTATTAATTTTCAACATCAAATATTAATGCATGAATGGTTTTTGATAAATTAATCCGCTGCAATGTTTTTATGAAATTTATTGTGCTTAATATAAATAAGGTTGTGATTGACCAGCTTTGGGGTTCCCGGGAACGAGGCCTTACAAGTTGGTATCAGAGCCAAAGTTTAAGAAATGGGTAAATATTTTCAAAACCTAAACTTAAACTGAGAATGGGACCGAATGGAGGGATGCCAGCCCAAGTAGCTACGTGCCATCAGGTAATTTATTTTCTTAAGGTTAACCGTATTATATGCGTGTGCTATCTGATTTATATGCTCTTAGTAGATTTGGATACTGATGTAGTTAGGATAGGCAATGCTTGGGGGATGAAGAGTAAAGTAAGTAGCTAATCACAATTGGCCACTATAATTAAAGACTTACTATACTTGACATAATCCGAGCTATTACCTTGAATGATCATGTTGGTGTGACATCCGGTAATTTTCCGTTACCAAACTTCGTTAGTTCCGTTAAGTCTTGCATACACGTGTCATGAGCACACACTAGTTGTCGCTGAACGTTGGTGACTTAATAATAATTAATAATGGTAAACTAATAATTATTTAACTAATAATGTGATTATTAAGTAGTGCTTATGTGACTACGCGATTTAAATATTATGTGTGAATTTTATCGCGTAATGTGGAACATGTGTATTTAATTCGTGTATTTTGTGACCAGTGAAAATAATGTATCTAATTATTATTGTTGATTAAAATTCATGGGTTTTTTGTCGAAAATGTTTAAAAAGTGTTTAAAAAGGATTAGTTTTTATAAAATACAATTAAGGAGGGTTCATTTTAAAGTTTCCATAAAACAAATAATACTAAAAATCAAAACCCTAATTCCCCTAACCCCCAAGTCACGGCCGAAGCATCCCCACCCACATACAATCACGATTTGAGCCAAGAACATCAAGATTCATCGAATTTTTGTGTCATTCAAGCATTACTAGTGATTAACAAGTGTTAATCATCATCTTTGCACACTTAAAGGTTAGTTTTTTGTGGTTTTTCATGGATTTCGATGTATGGCCGAACCCTAGTCGATTTTGGATGCTTGAATGCCGAATTCTTGATGTTGGATGATTATGTGATATTAGTTAGATTGTATTGATGCCAGTTTACATGGATTGTGCAAGAAAGTTGCGACTTTGATGCGTTGTTCATAGGTTACTAATAATAGTAACTTTATTTGCATGAACATGATGATTGGATGATGAATTGATGTTGTTAATGTGTTTGTGATGATATATGGATGTTAGAATGATGATGTTGATGCTAGAAACCTAAAAATGGATGTTGTAG
This sequence comes from Flaveria sonorensis, assembly GCA_025506505.1. NCBI lineage: Eukaryota > Viridiplantae > Streptophyta > Magnoliopsida > Asterales > Asteraceae > Flaveria > Flaveria sonorensis. The sequence goes on from JACCIY010000489.1 coordinate 30,380, forward strand.
TTCATATGTTACCCAAAGTAGAAACTTTTGGTTTTGAAGATTGATGAATCATGATGATTTGATGTGTAGAACATGTCTAGATTATAGCATGAGTTGGAATTGGTATATTGTTAATGAAATCATGAATGTATTGGGTGTTAGATAGATTTTGGGATGCACTTTCCCAAAAGGGAAACTTTATTTGCACAAAATCTTGGGTATGATGATTTGAGCATGTTTGTGACATTAGGATCATGTTAGCATGTTCATGGATGATTTCTAATATGGTAGAATGCATTGTTTGGGTTGTATGAATGCTTAGTTGGTCAATTGAAAGATTTGCTCTCCTTGTGGGTATAGATGATGATGGGTCATATGGGTATTGATAGGACTATTGTTTGGGTTGTAATAGATCATGGTTGCACATTTTGGTTGATGTGGTCTCTCTGGAATAATGTGATGATGGTTATACACACGTGCGAATCTGAGGCCCCTACTTAGTAGGATTGGCAGGGTTTAGGGTGTGAAGTCGTGAGTGGCTTCACATGGCATGTTGTGCATGATTTGATTCTGTGTATGATGCATGGGTTATGATATAATTATGTTGAACTCTTTACTTTTTATAAACATTATAGTTCGGACTACCCCAGCGAGAGGTAGATGGAACAAAGGATGATGATTGTTTGAGATTCGCATGACTTGTATGATGATCTAGTTGTAGGATGATCTAAGTAGTACATGTGGTTAATGAAATGACATATGTGAACAACTTGTATGATAATCATGTGTGCTGAACTATTATGCTTGATTGAATGGAATTTCACCTATAATGTCACCAACGGGTCAAACGGGTCAACTGGGTCAATGTGTTCTGTTTTTCCAAAACCTTGAGTTCTTTGGTTTATAGAGCACTTAGGGTTTCATCATGATTCTGTGTACACATACTTATGTACTTGCGTGTTCTAGGTGACCTCTGAAGGTTGTCTTTCCACTCTTTCTTTCAAGTTAAGCTCTTAAGTCTTTATTGTGCACACCAGGTGAGTTCATGCCCCACTCTTTTACATACTCTCTTTTGGGGGAGATAGCATACTGGTTTTACAAACGCTTACTATATATGAGTTGTGTATAGTATGATATAGTGTTGAATACCATGAAAGTCCTCACACTTTCGGATTATTAATAATGATGATTAGCGGGAAATATTAGGTAGTACTACTGGGTTTGACGAGCCCCACCTGTACGACTCGAGGTCAAACCGGGTGCAATTTTGTCCTAACACAAACATCGTCACGACCTGGTAAGTCGTGACGGGAGGAAACAAACGAAACACAGTTAGCTTCATTCGTGAAATCACTATGATTATTACTTATGAATATAGACTAGCTATCTATTTCAATGCACTTCTTATATTTTGCAACTGTTACTATTTTATGATTAATGCAAACTCTTGAACTCACCAACCATTGTTTTGACTCTTTTAGTATGCTATTCTCAAGTCGAGGTTACCATTGCCTAGGAGCACGTGCACGGGTCAGCATCATTGTAGTTGTCAGCATGATTGGAACTTTGTTTTGGTTTGGTTATTAAACATTTAAGTATTTGTTGGTATCACTTTGGGCGCGTGTGTTTGCGCATTTTACATTATATTGTTTACTTTGGTCTTTCTGGTTTATTAAACGCTTCCGCATATTTTAAAGTTAAACTCTGATTTTGAATGTTTGTTCATATAGAGTCGTTCTGAGTAACTAATGACTGAGATCCTGGTATGTCACACGCCTCGCGGTAAAACGCCGCACGTGGATTTTGAGGGTGTGATAGTTGGTGTTTGAATCTTATAGTGTTTAGGGGATGGCGGGTGGTAGATCTTCGAAGGCTTCTCGAGGAGGTGTGCAGGGTGGTCGTGGTGCTAGGCCACATGTCACGGGAACAAGGCTAAGGCTGCTGAGACGGATCCTGTAGAGCCTAAGCTTCATCAACAGGAAAGCGGTGATGAGAGTACTAATTTGAGAGCCTCTATGATATAGGCAGTTGTGGAAGAGGTTCATCAGGTCATGCAGACGATCCTGCCGTCTGTGGTGACTGAGATTATTCGTGCTGTGAGGGAGGATGAAAAGAAAGAGAAGGAGGAGAGGAGGAGGACCATTGGTAGAGGTTCAGGTGAAGGGGAGCAACCAGAAACTGAGATGGTTGTCTCCAGTGACGAAGAGGAAGAGGAAGCGGTGCAGGAAACCGCCAAGAGGTGTAGTTATGGGCATTCCAGAGATACAAGCCCCCAACTTTTGATAGGAATGGTAATGCTTCTGCTGCTCACTGATGGGTAAGGGAGATGGAGGCGGTGCTCGATATCAGTGAGTGCCGAGAGGATCACAAGTTGAAGTTTGCTACCCACTCATTTGTGGACTCGGCCTTATGCAGGTGGGACAATATCTTCCAGGCCGACGACAGCAGGGCTGTTGGGAGGATGAGGTGGAGTGAACTGAAGAAGTTGGTGATTGAGGAATTTTGTCCTCATAGGGAGCTGATAAGATTGAGAGAGAGTTCTTACAGCTGGAGGCGGGAACCATGACACACCAGCAGTATATACCAAGTTCAATGAGATGGCAAGGCTGGTGCCGGATCAGGTGATGCCAGTGTCAAGGAAGATCAAGAGGTATATCTAGGGTTTGCCGGCAGATATCCGCAGGCACATGATCGCCGCCCGACAGAGTACATTTAGGTCGGTGGTTGATCTGGCAGGGAGATTATATGATGAGAGAGAAGAAGTAGCAGTGGTAGAGGTGAACAAAAAGGGTGGTGGTGATAGGAACTTGAATGGGAAGCGGTTTGGTCGTGGTAGTTTTACCCCGAGCAACAAGAAGGGAAGGGTGGATGACCGGAGGGTAGTGTCGGCAGGTACGGGGACTAAGCGGTGTGGTAAGTGCGGGAAGGAACATTCAGGGGAGTGTAAGTGGGGACTGAATCTCTGCTTCAAGTGTGGGAAGCCACGGTCATATGGCAAGAGAGTGTGGGGTTGTAAGGTGTTATAACTGTGGTGAAGGGCCATCTGAGCAGGGATTACAAGAGGCCAATGGTCGAGAGCTCCAGGGTGAAGAAAGGGGTCGAGAAGGATGGACAGAAGGCAAAGGCGAGAGCATTCACGATGACCTGGGAGGAGGCTAGGGTGGACCCCGATGTCATGTCAGGTACGTTCTTAGTAAACCAAACTTGTGTCTCTGTATGATTTGATTCTGGTGCTAGTAAGAGTTTTATTTCTGCTGCCTTCTATGCTAAGTTGCCTGTTAGGAGTAGAAAGATTGATGAGCCCTTTGATGTAGAAACTGCCATTGGTAAGTCTACCAGGATATCTTATCTGATAGAGAATTGGACATAGAGTTAGAAGGCCATAGGTTCTCTGCTAAATTATTCGTGATGCCCTTAGGCGGATTCGATGTAGTCCTAGGGATGGATTGGTTAGCAGCCTATGAGGCAAATATTATGTGTCGCAAGAAAATGATCCGATTGACTACACCGGATGGGAGTACGGTGACGATCTACGGTGATCAAGTTACTATGGTTCCGAAGGTGATTTCGATGGTGGTAGAAGAGAAGTGCATGAAATGTGGATGTAGTGCCTACCTGGCTTACATGAAGGATGTGGATGCTTCAGTACCACAATTGTCCGACATACCAGTTGTGTGTGACTTTCCAGACGTGTTCCCAGAAGATTTACCAGGTGTGCCATCGGACCGCGAGATCGAGTTCCAGATCGACTTGATACCTGGTGCTCAACCTGTTCCTAAGGCACCGTATCAATTGGCTCTGTCTGAGATGAAGGAACTAATGGTTCAGTTGCAAGAGTCTTTGGACAAGGGTTCATTTGACCGAGTATCTCTCCTTGGGGTGCTCTGGTCTTGTTTGTAAAGAAGAAGGACGGTAGTATGAGGATGTGCATCGACTACCATGAGTTAAACAAGTTGTCGGTGAAGAACCGATATCCGTTACTGAGAATTAATGACTTGTTTTATCAGCTCTAAGGTGCCAGTTGGTTCTCGAGGATAGATCTCCGATCTGGTTACCATCAGTTGAAGGTGAAGGAGCAAGATATCCCTAAAAACAGCTTTTTGCACGTGTTATGGACACTACGAGTTTCTCGTTATGTATTTTGGTCTAACTAACGCGCCAGTTGCCTTTATGGATTTGATGAACCGGGTGTCGGCCGATGTTGGATAAATCAGTTCTTGTGTTTATCGATGATATCCTGAAAGAGCAAAGAGAGCATGCCGTTCATATTCGTGAGGTATTGGAGACATTTAGAAGAGAGAAGCTGTATGCTAAGTTCTCCAAGTGCGCTTTCTGGTTGCGCGAGGTTTGTTTTTGGGTCATGTGGTAAATTCGAAGGAATCATGGTAGACCTGGCAAAGGTGGAGGCGGTGATGCAATGGAAGACTCCAAAGACGCCATCCGAGATCTTAGTTTCTTGGGTTTAGCGGGCTATTACAAGAGATTCATTCAAGACATTTCTAAGATAGCCTCACCATTGGCCAAGCTGACCCGTAAGGAGGTGAAGTTTGTATGGGGTCTGGAACAGGAGAACGCTTTTGAGGAGTTAAAGACAAGATTGACTCAAGCTCTTATTTTGACGTTGCCCAAAGGGAATGAAGACTTGGTGGTCTTTTCGAATGCTTCTTATTCAGGATTGGGTTGCGTGCTGATGCAACAGGGAAGGGTTATAGCCTATGCATCCCGATAGTTGAAAATCCATGAGGCTAATTACCCTACTCATGACTTAGAGCTTGCGGCTGTGGTCTTTGCATTGAAGATTTGGAGGCACTACTTGTACGGGACAAAGTGCACTATCTTCACTGACCACAAGAGCTTGAAGTATTTCTTTGAGCAAAAGGATCTCAATATGAGGCAAAGGAGATGGTTAGAGTTGACCAAGGATTATGATTGTGAGATCCACTACCATCCGGGCAAGGCTAACGTAGTGGCGGATGGCCTTAGCCGAAAGGAGAGACCCGAGTCGATCCGGGTGAAAACTTACCAGTTGGTGATGACCTTTGATGTGATGTCACAGGTCAAGGAATTTCAAGATGATGCATTGAAAGAAGAGCGCCTTAACTCCGAGAGGATGAGAGGTCTAGTCTCGGAGTTGGGTGAGAACACTCTCGAAGTTAGAACCCGCTTCGGGCGGATGTGGATCCCTCGTTATGGAGACCTACGGGGAAAATCATGGATGAAGCTCATAAGACTCGATACTCTATTCATCCCGGTGCTACAAAGATGTATCATGATATGAAAAAAGATTACTGGTGGCCGGGAATGAAGCGCAATATAGTGGAGTATGTGAGCAAGTGCCTTACTTGCTTGCAAGTGAAGGCTGAGCATCAGAAGCCATACGGGAAGATCCAACCTTTGGATATACCCGAGTGGAAATGGGAGCATATCACCATGGACTTCATTACGAAGTTACCGTGTACGGTAAGAGGGTATGATGCCATATGGGTGGTAGTAGACCGTCTGAAAAAGAGTGCTCATTTCATGCCAATCCGTGAGACGTATTCATCTGAAAGGTTGGCGGATCTATTCTTTAAGGAGATTGTGACTCGTCATGGTGTACCAGTGTCTATAGTGTCAGACCGTGCCACTCGGTTTACATCTAAGTTTTGGAAGAGATTCCACGACACGATGGGCACGAGGCTACATATCAGTACGGCGTACCATCCTCAGACAGATGGTCAGTCAAAGAGGAAGATTTAGACACTAGAAGATATGCTACGGGCATGCATGATCGATTTTGGAGGAAGTTTGGATGAACACTTACCGTTAGCTGAACTCTCATACAACAACAGTTATCATGCCAGCATTGATATGCCACCATATGAGATGCTATACGGTAGGAAGTGTAGAACGCCCGTATGTTAGGGTGACATTGGATAGAAGGAGTTGGGGAGCGTTGAAGTGATCGTGGCTACGATTGAAAAGTTAGAGAAGATCAAGGCCTTTATGAAGGCGGCAAAAGATAGGCAAAAGTCGTATGCTGACAAGAGGCGTATACCGATTGAATTCAAGGTGGGTGATAGAGTTATACTGAAGGTTTCACCCTGGAAAGGGATCATTCGGTTCAGAAAGTGGGGTAAGCTGAGCCCGAGGTATATAGGACCTTTCTGAATCATTGCTCGAGTTGGAGAGGTGGCCTATAGGTTGGAGCTACCTGATGAGTTAAGTGGGATTCACCCAACATTCCATGTATCTCATTTGAGAAAGTGCTTAGCCGACGAGGATATGATTATGCCACTGGAGGTTATTGAGGTAGATGAATGACTTAATTATATGGAGCAACTGGTGGCCATCATTAACAGAAAAGAGAAGAGGCTGCGGAATAAAGTGGTTCCACTGGTACGAGTACAGTGGAGGCACAGGAAGGGATTCGAGTCTACGTGGGAGACCGAGGATGAAATGAGACAGCATTATCCCCAACTGTTCAAGGAGTGACAGGTTTTGGCGACGAAACCTATATAAGGGGGTTGGACATGTAAGACTCGGATATTTAAAAAAAAGAGAAAGAAAAGAAAAGAAAAGAGAAGTATAAAGAAAGAAAGGTGAAATAACCCAATTTGAGGGGTTAAAGTTGTGCAAGAGGCAAACTTTAATATAATTATGTTTAAAAGTGGGCATGGCCGCCCACACTTCTGCTCACCAACTGTCTTTGATAACTGAAAAAAAGAAAAGCAGAGTTTCATCTATTTTCTAGAGAGAAGAAGAAGAAGATCGTCTAGAAGGTAAGTTTTTGTGTGTTTTGTTCGATTTCAGTTGGGTTTTCAACTTGTAGACCGAGTCCTATGTGTTTCTTAGTGTTCGGTTGTGTGTTTTGGTATGTTTAGGTGCTTGAACTCCAAGTGCTCTCGAGTTTGGAGGAGTTTTACTCGAAGGCTGCTGTAGGTGAGTTCTAGATCCTTAGTTTTTTTGTTTTAAACTTGTTTTGGGGCTGAAATGCATGTAAACTATTATTTTTGAAAATTCCAGTATGTTAACCATATATGTTTCCCCTGTTTTATGTGGGTATGTATGTTTGTGAATGTTTGACCGAATTATATGGTTGTATGCTTGTTTTATGAGCTTAGAATGCTAGATTTGGGCTAGGATTATGTAATGATGATGATCGGGAACTGAAAATTTGCATAAGTTAGAACTGGTATAGTGCCCATGCGCCTAAGTAACTGCCCATAAGCCTAAGTGTTGCTTATGTGCCTAAGCTTTCCATGTGCCCAAGTACTCATGCGCCTGCATAGTACTCATGAGCCTGCATAGTTCCCATGCGCTTAAGTTTTTGCCCATACGCCTAAGTGTTTGCTCATGCGCCTAAGTTTCCCATGCGCCCAAGTATCCATGCGCCTCCATAGTGCTCATGCGCCTGCATAGTACCCATGCGCCTAAGTTTTTCCCATGCGCCTAAGTTTTTTCCCATGCACCCAAGTGTTCCCATGCACCCAACTGTTCATGCGCCTGCATAGTGCCCATTCGCCCACATAGTGCTCATGCGCCTAAGTAGCCTTAGAATTTGTCTGAAATTTTGGGAAAAATGGAAATTTATGATTAAGCTCTGGAATGTTTTGGTGGGTTATGTTTGTCCTTTTTATGCATGTTTGTGGCCTGTTATTGATGTTCCTTATTACGTATTATTACGTGACTTTACGTGGTGTGTTAATGCTCTTATACGTAAAGTATTATCATAAAAGAAGCGAAAGATTAAAGATAATGAAAAGTGGAACATAATGAAAGAATATAAAGTCTTGCAAGCAAATTTAAAGAGGTCCACAACTCAACGAAGAGTTGTTAGCACAACTGTGTGCAATATAGCTTGCGATCTTAGCTAACCCATAAGGGTGTACGCATAGGGGGGTCAGTCTTGGTGACTGATCTATACGTGCGAAACGGGATCCTTGTCGTTTAACCCCAAGACTGTAGTGGCTTTGTGCACCAATGATGGGGTATAGCTTATGACAGGATCTAGATGGAAGTGAAAGATAATGAAAAAGTGCGAAATGAACGATGATAAAGATAATAATGATATTATCAAGATGTATGTATGTTGTGTCATCATGAATGAAAGTAAAGGAAAGGTTTTTACTAAAGGTAAAGTATTTTACTTATAAAACTAGAACTCACTCAGTAACCTTGACTTTTTATGCATTTTCAGTTGGCAGGTAGTTTGTTGCTAAGGATGGCACGAGGATGAAGCTACTAGCAGGCAAAGACTGGCATCCATTTCATGCATGAGAATGTAGTTGTTTTGTAATACAACTGAATATTCTTTTGTAACTATTTTAAAATAATGCCGTATTATTTGTCAACATCAAATATTAATGCATGAATGGTTTTTGATAAATTAATCCGCTGTAATGTTTTTGTGAAATTTATTGTGTCTTAATATAAATAAGGTTGTGATTGACCAGCTGTGGGGTTCCTGGGAACGGGGCCTTACATTTGGATTCAATTTATGATTTGATTATTTAAACAGTTTGATTATGCTTAAACCTAATTTTGATATTCTATAACTTTGGTTGTCTTTATCATTGTGTGATTGATTATTAGAATTAGGGTTTTATTATTCAAATTGGTAATTGTGTGAATAAGGTCTTTTAAGCTTTAATCCATAATTATCACTTAAATCCTATCATATGTAAGTCACCATTAATGACTTCTCACTAGGTTTCATTAAAGAAAAATTGTAACTTTGCCAAACCTGAATCCTGAAGTGGATTGCTTTTTCTCTAAAATTGTTAAAAACCTAAAATTTTATTTCATTCATTTAATTATTTCTCAAATAAATCCATAAATCAATTTACTTTCCAATGTTTAATTCTTTTAGTTGATCGTTACTAGCACTTTCCTATGATTCCCTGTGGATTCGACACCCTTCTTACCCTTTACTATTAAGGGTGATTAAGGACTCTTTAATTAATATTTTTAACCGACCACACGACATCGATCATCCTCATACTTGTATAGTAGAGGAAAGCTTTTGTCAAGCCACTTGTGTATCTGCTGATTGTATCTTTTTGTACTTAGTTTTGATTAATCAAGTGAATACTTTGAAAGAACAACTCGTGTACTTATCTTCACTCAAAGTATTTGTGTTTGTTACTTAGTGGTTAACTTAGATTATACATTTGTTAACCACTGATCAAACAGAAAAGTCATGTTAATCCATTAACCCCGATCCAACAAGTGGTATAAGAGCTTTGGCTCTTGATTTGCTTGAAGTCAACTTTCAACAAATCACTTGTTTTTCTTTTGATCACACTATCAAATATTATACTCCTTACACCTCTTCATCCTTTCAAAATGACTACTGTAGCCATCTCAAGTAAACATGACTTGGAAAATAGAACTCAGAACAAACCTCCTATGTTCACACCATATGACTATGATACATGGAAAATTCGAATGGAATATTTTCTAAGAAATCAATATCTGAGACTTTGGCTCTCTATTCTGAATGGACCATATGTCCTTATGGTTCAAGCTGCTGGTGAAGGTGGAGTCATGATTCCCAAAGATCCCAAGTACACAAATGAAGATCTGAAGAAGATGGATGTGGATTCAAAGACTCTATGGTTGATTAGAATTAGCATACCAAACAGTATCATCCAAGGCTTTAAGAAATTCACAACTACTCAGAAGTTATGGGAAGCGTTGAATGCCATATTTAAAGGAAATAAATACATTAATGAGAACAAAAGAGATGTCTTGAAGGAAAAGTTTTAAAACTTTGGTTTCACAAGGGGAAAAACCATGAATGCAACATATCTTAGATATGTGAGCTACTAGACTCTCTAAATGAAGCATAAGTGAAGATGGTAAATAGTTATGTTTTCAGAACGTTCATAAGGTCCCCACCTAAGATATGGACAGTCTACATTGTGTCCATTAGAAGAACTGAGAAGTTGAAGACAATGACTTTTGAGGAGTTATATGGCATCCTGAGTGCCTATTAGATGGAAATGGATACAGATGAAGAATCACTTGGTAGATCTTCAAACACCTCAAAGTCAAGCTCTTATGGCACTTATTAATGAACCTTTTCACTCCCACTCCCACTCTCAAGCCTACCAAATTCCTATGGTGACTCATCAATTACCAATGATCGCCTATCCTGAATCTCCAACTGCTGAATCTCAATCATCACCATCTTTCAGCAGATGGAAGCAACAGACCTCACCATCCTGTTCACCAACCTACTCTTCTAACTCAGCCTTTTTTTAGTGAACAAGCCCACTTCTTTCAACTCTCCAAAGAAGATCTAGAATGCATTCATCTAGATGATCTTGAGGAGATGGATATCAACTATCAGATAGCCATGATCTCATTCAGGGCTAAGAAGTTTTAGCAAAGATATTGAAGAAAGAGAAGATCAAGTTTTGGGTTTGACAAGAGCAAAGTGAAATGTTTCAACTGCAACTAGCTAGGACATTTTACCATAGAATGGAAAGCACCTTAGTCAAACCCATCTCCCCTAATTTTATCAAACTTCAAACAACCCCAAACCTATCAAAGTAACTCTATGTTTACAAACCAAAGACATACAACAGTTGTAGCCTTAGGAGAAGAGGTGATTGATTGGAGCTTCCAAGTAGAAGATGTCACTCCCATCAACAATGCACCAATGGCTTAAAGCTTAAACTTCTCACTTTAGGAAAATATAACCGAGCTTCTTAAAACTTATGCACCTAAGTGCATTGCCAATGTAAACTTGTACAAAAATCACAATTTTGATCTCATGAAAGATACTAAATCAATTAGTCTTCTTAAAACTGACTTTAAGAAACTGATCAAGCTCAAAAGGAAAATATAACCGAGCTAGAAAAAATTGTTTCACAAGTAAAACATGAAAAAAACCTATTTGGAGATCCAAATTGATGATCCTTTGAGCAGATTGAAATCAGCATAATGTGATTTAGCTATAGCTAAAACATATGTTAATAAATACTATGTTCAAACTGAAAAGTTTGAAAAATTGCTTGCTTTTACTGAAAACTCCCAAAGTTGTATCAAATCAAGACATGTTTAGGGTATAATACTGGGAAACCACCAATTACTTACACTATCACATATACCCCTAAGTGCAACCTAGAAGTAAAGAAGCAAGTATCGGCCGATCAAATCTATACAAGAGTAGCTGCTGAGAAATCTAAGATAGCAAAGAAGGAAAAAGAAGAGGGAATAATTGAAGAAGTGTATGAAGAAGAAGAGAAGAGAGAAAGTGAAGAGGAAGAGAGGGAGAAGAGGAGAGAAGAACTCAAGTCTAAGGCAAAGAAAGATGTGATTCGGTAGATGGAGTTTGTCAAAGAAAAGTCATCTTCTAAAGTCAACCAACTGCCTGGTGAGTCAAACTTCTCCATCAAGACAAAGCTTTAATAAAAGCACAGCTATAACAAGAAGACTCATAACAAAAGCTGTTGTGCAGGAACCTCAAACTCTTCAAAAGTCAGACTCCAACCATATATCCAAATGTCTACTTCAGAAGCAGTGAATATCCAGAAGAAGAGGCTCTCAGGGAAGAAGATTGATCTAACCACCCATGCTGATCACAAGATAAACAAAAGGATTGGTGGAACCAAGGGAAATCAGCTAATCAAATCTTCAAAGAAGAAGGTAAAAGTTGAAGATTTCATTAATCATGAGCTAATTAGAAGAGGCAAGAAAGAGGAGATGAAGAAGGAGATTCAAGAGCTCAAGAGGATGGTTAAGTCAGCTGAGAAGCAGATGAAGATCACATGCTTAATGTGTGGGGAAGACAGTCACTTGGCAAAAGACTATCATTACAATCTCCCAGCACACTTCATCAACCATCCCAAACCCTCTAAGAGGTCTACAACAACTAATCAATCATCAAAAGGAAAAGATGGTGTTCATGAAACTTTTCGAAAGTCAAGTCCCTCAAGTGTTGATTCCAAGACAACGCCAACACTTATGAAGGATCCGCCGAACAAATCAGCAGCTACAAACTTGAAGAAGAAGACTTTTGGAAACACTTCACCATCTCCAAAAGCTTCAAAGGGTCATCAAAATAAGGATGATGTCAAAGTATCAGGCAGTCAAAAGAAAAGCTTGGAAGCCAAAGACATCTGTTGAATCCTTAGATAACCCAAAACCAAAAACCAACTCGCCAACACTTACCATTAAAAAACAATTTTAAAAACTGGAAGACCCAAGATTACACAGGCTTGGGTCCCCGTTCATCACTAATCAATTTGTTTATGTGCAGGTGCATCCATAGATCAAAACTAACTTATGGATCATGGATAGTGGATTCTTCTAGCGATCATGCCTACTGAATCTAGAACCATATGATGGTGGATCTGTTGCCTTTAGAAGTGATACAAAAGGATGATACATTACTGGTGGAGGGACAGTCAGCAATGGAAAGGTAAGCTTTGATAAGATGAATTATGTAAAGGAGTTGAATTATAATCTGCTGAAAGTGTCTCATCTGTGTAATAAAAAACCCAACACTGTTCTCATAGAGTATGAATGTATTTTTGTATCTGTTGGGTTTAAAATTCCAAATGACAAAATACTTTTTAAGAGCTCTTGGGAAGGACAATATATACATGCTCAACACGCAGAATGCATCACCTCCAGGAAATGTATCATGTTTTATTTCCAAAGCTTCAATAAATGAATCCTCCCTTTAGCACAGAAGATTAGCACATGTAATCCTCAAAAACATGAACAAACTTGTACGGAATGTGTTAGTCACATGGCTGCCAAACAAGGAGTTTGCATGTGCTAACCACTGTGTTGCTTGTCAAAAAGGAAAGCAACATAGATCTTCTCATAAGTCCATTGAATTCAGTCATAACTCCTTTACATCTATTACATATGGACTTATTTGGTCCAATAGGTGTAAAGAGTTTGGGAAGAAAATCATATTGCTTGGTAATAATAGATGATTTATAAGATTCACTTGGATTTTTTTTAAAACTAAAGATGAAACTGCTGAAATATTAAAATCTTTTATTAATCACAATTGAGAACCAAATTGATCAAAAGGTTTAAATAATCAGATGTGATCAGGGCACTAAATTCAAAAACCACACCCTTGATTTTTTTTTTGTGAATCCAAAGGTATTACAAGGCAATATAGTGCTCTTAGAACTCCTCAGCAAAACTGAGTTGCTGAAAGGAGAAATATGACACTTATTGAGGCTGCAAGGATCATGTCATCTGACTCCAAACTTCCTATAACATTTTAGGTTGAGGCAGTTAGTAGTACGTGCTATGTTTAGAATAGGGTGTTGATAGTTAAGACATATGGAAAAACCTCTTATGAATTGTGGCATAAGAGAAGAGCATTCATAGGGTTTCTAAGACCTTTGGATGGCCATGCACCCTCCTAAATACCAAAGATCATTTATACAAATTTACGGAGAAATCAATAGATAGGTTCTTTGTAGGATACTCATCACAAGCTAAGGCTTATAGAGTATATAAAAAAATTTGATCACATTATTGAGGAATTTGAAAATATCATATTTAATGAAACTTCCTCAAATAGTGTTAACAATACCCCGACTTGGATGTTTGATTTGAATGGATTCATAAATGCCACTTGATTAAGAATGCTTTTGGAGACTCACCAGACAGACCAGCAGACATACATGTCCGAAGTTCTAAATACTACAAGGTTGATCTACCTTAGGGTCTCAGTCACAACAGGCCATCTGCTGATGCAGCTCAGCCACATTCAGTAGAAGCACATGCTAGTACCATAACCAATTTGCGTCACCAATTACTTTCTTATGATGACTCATCAGATGAGGAATCTCATGATTATTATGGGACTAGAAATCTCTTAAAGAAGAACCAAGCTTGAGAAATGCTGAATATGGAGTCAATTCGCAGTTGATCCAGTCAATCCATCCGTTGAACTTCATGAAACAAACTTTTCCTATTTAGATCTATCTCAAAAACTCCAAGTGATCCCAAGACTAAGAATTCATAAATAGCACCCAGTTGAGAATGTCATTAGAAATGTTGATGTTGGTGTCAAGACAAGAAGTAGGGTGAATGAAGCAAACATCTATTTGTTTTCATGCTTCCTTTCTCAACTAGAACCAAGGAAAATAGATGAACCCTTAAAAGATAATAGTTGGGTAGAAGCTATGCAAGAAGAGCTTTTTCAGTTTTCTAGAAAGATGGTTTGGAAACTATGTGCACTTCCTAAAGGGAAGACCGTGATAGGAACCAAATAGGTGTTTAAAAACAAGAAGGATGATATCGGCGTTGTTATAAAAAATAAAGCTAGACTTGTGGTATAAGGGTGCACACAAGAAGAAGGGTTTGATTATGACAAAGTCTTTGCTCTTGTGGCCAGGCTTGAAGCAATCAGAATTTTTCTAGCATTTGCTACCTCTAAAGACTTCATGGTGTTTCAAATGGATGTCAAAAGTGCTTTGCTCTATGGTGAGATTGATGAAGAAGTTTATGTCTGCCAACATCCTGGCTTTAAAGATCACAAGTATCCAGATCATGTATGCAAACTTGACAAAGCCCTTTATGGTCTTCATCAAGCTCCTAGGAAATGGTATGAGACACTCTCTAACTTTCTGTTTGAAGAATGGATACACCAGAGGATCTATAGACAAAACTCTCTTCATCAAGAAATTTGATCTGGATATCATTTTAGTACAAGTATATGTGGATGATATCATATTTGGTTCTATAAATGAGAGCATGTTTAAAGCCTTTGAAAGTCTCATGAAGTCAAAGTTTGAGATGAGTTTAATGGGAGAACTCACTTTCTTTCTAGGTCTACAAGTAAAACAAAACTCCAATGGCATTTTCATAAATCAATCTAAGTATGTTCAAGACATCTTAGTGAGATTTCAAACTATTAATGCTAAGGCTGCTAAAACTCTCATGTCTAAGACATGTTCATTAAATCCTAATCTTGAGGGAGAAGTAGTTGATCAGTAGTAGTACCGAGCCACCATTAGATCTCTCATATACCTCACAGCCAGTAGACCAGATATCATGTTTGCCATATGCTTATGCTCAAGATTTCAAGCTACTCCAAAGGTGTCACATCTAATGGCTACAAAAATTTTTTTGAAGTATCTTAAAGAGGAACCTAAGTTAGGATTATGGTGCCCTAAGAGTGCTGACTTCAATATTTATGAATTATGGATATACAGATAGTGACTATAGAGGATGCAATATCAACAAAAAGTCCACCTCAGGAGGATGTTAATTTCTCGGGGGAAGATTGGTTTCATGGCAATGCAAGAAGCAAACCTGTATGTCTACATCAAATGTTGAAGCAGAATACATTTGTCACACCCTCAATTTCCACGTGCGGGGTTTTACCGCGAGGCATGCGAACCTACCAGGATCTAAGTCATTAGTTACTCAGAATGACATTATATGAAACATTCAAAACTAAACCAGAGTTTAAAACTTTAAAACTATGCAGAAGCGTTTTGTAAATACGTCAAACCCAAAGTAATGAAATGTAAAATGCGTAAACACGCAGCAAACCATTATTTAAAACAAAATGCATATTAAATCCCAAATGCAAAACAATGTTTGTTCCAATTCATGCAGACCCGTGAGTGCTCCTAGGTGATGCTGCTAACCTCAACCTGAGAATAGCATACTAAAAGAGTCAACACAATGGTTGGTGAGTTCAAGAGTTTGCATTTAACATAATCAGTGACAGTTGTAAAACATAAGAAGTGCATTGAAATAGATAGCTAGTCTATATTCATAAGTAATAACCATCGTGATTTTGCGATCGAAGCTGATTCTGTTTCGTTTGTTTGCCTCCCGTCACGACATACCAGGTCATGACGATGTTTGTGTTAGGACAATATTGCACCCGTTTGACCTCAAGTCGCACGGGTGGGGCTTGTCAGACCTAGTAGTACTACCCAAAATTTCCTGCTAGTTACCATTATTAATGATCCAAAAGTGTGAGGGCTTTCAAGGTATAACATACTATGTTACACTATACACAACTTACAATAATAAAGCATTAGTAAAAGGGTATGCTATCTCCCCTAAAAGAGAGTGTATAAAAAGTAGGACATGAACTCACCTGGTACTTCAAAACAGAAAAATGCAAGCTATGAAGGAATGGAAAGACAACCCATCAAAGGTTACCTAGAACACGTGAGTTTGTAAGTACGCAAGACTCGAATAACTTAACAGACCCTAAGTGCTCAATACACAGGTTGACCCAAGTAATATAATAAACAATAAAACATTTTGACCTAGTTGACCCGTTTGACCCGTTGGTGACATGCTAAGTTGAGTTGTTGTTTAGCCAAGTACAGTAATTCATAAATCATCATACCATCACAGCCTACTATACAAGTTATTCGCATAAGTCACATTGCAACTCTTAAGTCTCATCATGATCTTCATACTAACTTAGATTTTCATACAACACATGCAAATATCAACCACTCATCATAGTTAACATGAATACATTTAAGTGCTAACTACCATTTATACATTGGGTTTAGTCACGCACAACATGCCATCTGAAGCCACTCATGGCTACACACCCTAAACCCTACCAATCCTACTAAGTAGGGGCCTCAGATTCGCACGCGTGTATGATATTCATCATCATAATCCCACATGTAATTCATACAACCAAGACATCCACAATCAAAACTTACAATTCATCATGACACATAACCTGTACACTTGCACATTTTCCAAGAAAACCTTGATTTCCCCATAGATTCATCAATTAACCAAATGATCCAATTATCATAATCTAACACATTAGACATCATCCATGATAACTCTAGCATGCTCCTAACATCCCAATCATGATCAAATCATGAATCACATGTTTCATATAAATAAAGTTTCCTTTTCGGGAAAGTTACATCCAAAATCAATCCTTTAATAAATTTCAACCCAATTTCATCAATAACATACCTTATCTAGTTCATAGCAATCATAATCACCTATTTAACATCAACAATTCATCAAACATAAATTCTAATGAAGAAAACTTTCCAATTTTGGCAATATATGAACTAGATGACAAAACCATAGATTTCTTGCATAATCTACATAGATTAACATTCATATAACATAACTATCATCATATCATCATCAAACCATCATCAATTTTGACTTTTCTACATGATTTCTAACTAGGGTTCATCAAGAATCAAAAACCATGAAAACTAATCAAATGTTAGCTTTAATCATGTAATGATTAAGAATTTACACTTGCTACACGTTGGAATCACTTGGAACTAATCAAAATCGATGGATGATTGCTGTTATTGAACAAAAATCGCAAGGAATGGGGGTTGGGGGTGCTCAGCTGCAAATGGCGGTGTGGGAGGGGATTAGGGTTTTGATTTTGGTAATATTAAGTTTATTGATAATTACAAAATAAACTCTCCTTAAACACATTTTATAAAAATTAGTCTCTTTAACACTTTTTAACATTTTTTTTAACTAGAAAAACACAAATTAATCAACAATAATAATCATATACATTTTTAACTAATGACAACTAATGAAATAAATATTACACATTGTCACGTTATCAAGTAAAATTCACAAATAATATTTAAATTAATGAATCTCATAATCACAAACTAATAATCAACATTATTAATCAAATTATTATCTGATAATCATAGTTAACTGTTATTGAGTCACCAACGTTCAACGACAACTAGTGTGTGTTCACGACACGTGTACGCAAGACATAACGGAACTAACGTAGTTTGGTAACAGAAAATTACCGGATGTCACATTATCTCCATGTTGAAAGAGTTTTCGTCCCAAAAATTGTGTTACATAGTTGTTTTACATCACTGGTCTACTGCATTGGCACAAGGAAATCGGGTAAGTTTTGGGTGAGTTGTCACATCATCCCCATGTGGAAAGAAATTTTTTCCCGAAATTTAGTCATTGCCTTCGCGGGTTGTCGTCGTTGTTTCGAACAAATGAGGATACTTTAGCTTCATTTGATCCTCACGTTCCCATGTGAACTCGGGTCCACGTCTTGAGTTCCATTGAACCTTGACAATAGGGATCTTGCTCTGCTTTAAGGTCTTGACCTCACGGTCCATCGCCTCAACTGGTTCTTCGATGAATTGTAATTGTTCATCTACTTGTACTTCCTCAAGTGGTACGACCATAGTCTCATCAAATAAACACTTTTTCAGATTAGAGACATGAAATACATTGTGAACTCCACTCAACGAATCAGGTAGGTCCAATCGATATGCCACCGGACCTATTCTTTCTAGAACCTCAAATGGCCTAACATATCTTGGATTAAGCTTGCCCCTTTTTTCGAATTGAATCACACCTTTCCACGGTGAGACTTTTAGCAAAACTTTATCGCCGACCTGAAACTCCAAAGGTTTCAGTCGCTTGTCTGCATAGCTCTTCTGTCGGTCCCGTGTTGCAGTCATACGGTTCCGTATCTGCACGATCTTCTCGGTAGTTTCATGCACCAATTCAGGACCAGTCAATTGACTATCACCAGTTTCTACCCAACAAACTGGTGATCTACACTTTCACACATATAACGCCTTAAATGGTGCCACCTTAATACTAGTATGATAGCTATTATTAAAAGAAAATTCCACCAAAGGTAAATGAACTTCCCAATTATTCCCAAAATCTATCACATAAGCTCGCAACATGTCCTCTAGAGTTTTAATGGTATACTCACTCTCTTTGTCGGTCTGAGGATGGTAGGCAGTACTCATGTCTTAATGTGTACCCAAACACGTCTGTAATGATTGCCAGAAATGGGAGGTAAAACGGGGGTCGCGATCTGAGATGATCAAAATAGGTACGTCGTGTTGATGAAATCAACTTTAAACACATGTTGAGCATGAACATATTAGAACAATATTCAACATGAATAGGTTGATTCCCCCAAGGATCTTTTCAAAATCTCTCAATAATCAACAAACAAGAATCATGGTGCGGAAACCCATGATAGATGCTATGATATCAGTGTGTTTGATTATGTGTGATTGTGTGATTGATAGTGCTTGGATAATAATATCTGCTTGATTGTATTGATTGCCTTTTTCACCATTTGCTTTTGGCTGGACAAGAAGAAGAAAGAAGAGCAGAGTTTTCTCTCGGTTGCAGAAAGTTGAAGCTGTGTTTTGCTCTTGGTAAGTGTTTCTTTGTGTTTTTGGTTCGCTTTTGTTGGGTTTTCGACCTTAGAACAGATATTTATGTGTTCTCGGTGCTCGGTTGTGTGTGTTTTGTTGTGTTTCAGGTGTTTGAACTCTTTGAGCCCTCAAGTTCGGTGGAGTTTTACTTGAAGGCTGCAATTGGTGAGTTCTAGATCCCCGTTTTTGTGTTTTTTAAACTTTTTGGGGCTGAAAAATACATGTTAAAATGTTTTTAATGGTTTTTGTATGAACCCGTATGTACGTATGATTGAATGTTTATGTTTTATGGTTGTAAGGTTGTTTTTGATGTTTATAATGCTAGATTTAAGTTGTAAACATGTTAAAATGCAGATTGGGTCTAAAAATGATTTAGAAATATGCATAACCGTTGGCCATGTGCCCAAATAGTACCCATACGCCTGAAAATTTGACTTAGAAAACCCAGGTGTAGCTCATGCGCCCAAATAGTATCCATGCGCCTAAGACGTTTTTGCTAAATATTCTAAGTGCCACGCTCATGCGCCCAAATACTAGTCATGCGCCTAGAAAATTCCAAGACGCCTAAGTGTTAGTCATGCGCCTAAACTGTACCTCATGCGCCCAGGAATGGTTCCAAGGCGCCTAAGTGTTGGCCTATGCGCCCAAGCAGTGTTCATGCTCCTGCATAGTGTTTCGAGTTATTGCTCGGTAGGAGAGGTGGCCAATAGGTTAGAGTTACCCGATGAGTTAAGTGGAATTCACCCGACATTCCATGTAGCTCATCTGCGGAAGTGTTTAGCTGATGAGGATATGGTTGTACCACTGGAGGATATTGAATTTGATGAAAGGCTCAATTAAGTGGAGAAACCGGTGGCAATCATTGACCGTAAGGAGAAAAGGTTAAGGAATAAAGTGGTTCCCCTTGTGCGTGTACAGTGGAAGCACAGAAAGGGATCCGAGTCTACGTGGGAGACTGAAAAAAGAGATGAGGCAGTATTACCCACATTTGTTTGAGGAATAATAGGTTTCGGGGACGAAACCTATATAAGGGGGGTGGACTTGTAACACCCACATATTTTTTTTAAAGACGAGAAAGAAGGAATAAATGTGAATAAAAGAAAGAAAACACAATTTAACCCAAGTTGAGGGGCTAAATGTGTCAAAAGGACAAAGAATAAATGTAGGTGCAAAAAGGTGATGGCCGCCCACACCTCTCTGCATATTTTCTTTTCATTCGGATTTTTCTAGAGAGAGAAAGCAGAGTTAGGATTTTGAAGAAGGAAGAACAAGAAACTGAATTCAAGGTAAGAATTCTTGGTTTTAAGTTGTTCTTGGCCGACCTATGCCTCGGTTGTATGCTTATGTGTGTTTGTTGTGTTCGGGTGTGTGTTTTTGGTGGGTTTCTAGGTGTTTGAACTCATTTGCAAACGGGTTGAAGAAGTCATACTCGAAGGTTGTCAAGGTGAGTTCTAGAACCCCCTTTTTACATGTTTCAACCAATTTTGGGGCTGGAAATGCATGTATGTATGTTTTTATGAAAATGGGTTTTGTACCCGTAAGAATGTGTATGTGTGAATGTGGGTGGGTTATGATTTGGGTGATTTATGATGTTAAGGTCGTGTTATGTTCATGTTTTGTTGCTTAGAATGTAAGAAATAAGCTTAGAACATGATGAACCAATGAAATGGGGACTGATTATGATGTTATTAGTATGTGTTGGTTGCCCATGCGCCTGGATTTGGCCCATGCGCTCAACGGTTGAATTTGCTTAAGTGTTGCCCCATGCGCCCAATGCCCATGCGCCCCAATAGTATCCGTGCGCCTAGAATAGGCTGAATTTGATTAAGTGTTCCATGCGCCCAAAACTGCCCATGCGCCTAGGCACTCATGTGCCTGCATAGTGCCCATGCGCCTAGAAATTTGCCCAGGAGACTAAGTGTTGGGTCATGCGCCCAAATAGTGCCCATGCACCTGAAAATTCCCCATGTGCCTAAGTGTTCGCATGTGCCTGAAAGCCCATGCGCCTGCATAGTGCTCATGCGCCTATGCCTTAGAATATTTTCTGAAATTTTGGGAAATGTAAAGTGTAGGCTTTGACTTGGGATGTTCCCGGGGGTAATGTAAGTTGACTTTATGATGCCATATGTGATGTGATGATGATGCCATGTATGGTTATGTTATGTTATGTTCCTTGTTATGTATGTTTATTTTTCGTGGCTTTAAGTAGTTTGATTATGAAAGTATACGTAAAGTAGTATGTAATGAAAAGCGGAATGATAATGACAAGAGGAACGTAAAGTATGAAAGAATGCATGCATTAAAGAAAGAATGAATGAATGGATGAGTTTTGCCCCGGTACTGGTGCCAGGATTTGTGCGCAATGAATGGGGGTCTATTTATAGACTTCGGCCCAGTACCCGCTTTGTGCCTATGTTTGGGGTAAACTTATGTATGGGATCCTTGTCGCTTGGCCCGGTACTGGTGCCAGGCTTTGTGCGCAATGAATGGGGGTCTATTTATAGACTTCGGCCCAGTACCCGCTTTGTGCCTACGTTTGGGGTATAGCTGATGACATTGATCCGGAAGGAATGAACGAAGGAAGGTTAATGAATGAAATGTACGGTATGAAAGTAATGAATGGTAATGGAAGATAATAATGATATTATCTATGTGTACGTATGTTGTATGATCGCATATGAAACTAAAGAATGGTTTTTAACGAAAGAAAAGTATTTTAGTTTATAAAACTAGAACTCACTCAGCAACGCTGACTTTTATGTGTTTCCAGTTGGCAGGTAATGTTGCTGAGGATGGCACGGGGCGGCTACTTGGCATTTTTTTGGATGGCATCCGTTGTTTAAATTATAATGTTTTTGTAATGTAATGCAATGAGTAATATTTTGTAACCCGTCAACGATGTATTATTTTGCAAAAGCAATTATATATATATGAAATGGTTTTTAAAAGAATTCCGCTGCAATATTTTAGTAAAGTTAAGGTATGTTTTATGCTTTGTGTGCAATGATTGACCAGCTGTAAGCATTCCGGGAACGGGGCCTTACAAGTTGGTATCAGAGCCAAAGTTTAGGTGAAATGGGTTAAAATTTTCAAAAGAAACCTAAACTTAAACTGAAAATGGGACAAAGGGAAGGGATGCGAGTCGGAGTAGCTACGTGCCATCAGGTATTTTCTTGATGTTAACTGGTATTATGTGCGCATGTTATGTAATTTATGTGCTTCTTAGTAGATTTAGATACTGATGTACTCAGGATAGGAAATGCCTGGGATATGAAGAGTAAAGTAAGTGGCTAATCACAACTGGCCACTGTAATTAGGGACTTACTATACTTGACATAAACATGGGGCTATTACCTTGAATGACCGTGTTAGTGTTTGAATCTTATAGCGTGTTAGGGGATGGCCGGTGGTAGATCTTCAAAGGCTTCTAGAGGTGGAGGTCGTGGTGGACGTGATGCTGGACCACGGGTCACAAGAGGAAGGCCTCGAGCTGAAGAGGTGGCTCATGAAGAGCCCGATACCCCTCATCCGGAGGGCGGTGACGAGAGTGCTAACTTAAGGGCCTCGGTGAAGGAGGCTGTTGTAGAGGAGGTTCATCAGGTCATGCAGATGATCTTACCGTCTGTGGTGACCGAAGTGATAAAGGCTGTGAGAGAAGGAGAAAGGAAAGAGAGGAATAGGTCCTCGGGAGGGAAAGAGCAAACGAAGACTGAGACGGTTGTCTCCACTAATGAGGAAGAAGAAGAAGAGCCTATGCCGGAGACAGCACGAGGCTATAATTATGGGGCATTTCAAAGATGCAGGCCCCCGTCTTTCGATGGCAACGGCACTGCTGCTGCTGCTCACAGGTGGGTGAGAGATATAGAAGTTGTACTTGATATCAGCGAGTGCCAAGAGGATCAGAAGGTGAAGTTTGCCACTCATTCATTTATGTACTCGGCTCTATGCTGGTGGGACAATATCGTGCAAGCCGAGGGTAGTAGGGCAATTGGAAGAATGAGGTGGCCAGAGTTGAAGAAACTGGTGATCGAGGAGTTCTGCCCTCATAGGGAGCTCAACAAGGTTGAGAGGGAGTTCCTGTAGCTGAAGGCGTGAACCATGACGCATCAGCAATACACCACCAAGTTTAACGAGATGGCACGACTGGTGCCGGATCAGGTGACGCGTCTGTCACGAAAAATCAAGAGGTACGTCCATGGTTTGCCGGCGGATATCCGTAGGCACATGATCGCCGCCCAGCCGAGTATGTTCAGGTCGGTGGTTGATCTGGCAGGAAGGCTGTACGACGAGAGGGAAGTGGTGGTGGCTGAGGTGAGCAAGAAAGGCGGTGGTGACCAAAACTGGAATGGGAAGAGGTTTGGTCGGGGTGGTGCCCCGGCAAACAACAAGAATGCACGGGTGGATGACCGGCGTGTGGTCACATCCGGTGCGGGGTTGAAGAGGTATGGCAAATGTGGGAAAGAGCACACCGGAGAGTGTAGGTTGGGATCCAATGTCTGTTTCCGGTGTGGAAGGACAGGACATGTGGCGAAGGACTACAGGATAAGGAGGTGTTATAACTGTGGCGAGGAGTGCCACGTGATTAGGGAATGCAAGAAGCTGAGGGCTGAGAGTTCTGGGGCGAAGAAAACAACCAGGACTGAAGGGCAGAAAGCTAGCGCCAGGGCTTTCACGATGACCAGGGAGGAGGCTAGGACGGACCCCGATGTTGTGTCAGGTATGTTTCTAGTAAACCAAACTCTTGCTTCTGTGTTATTTGATTCAGGTGCTAGTAAGAGTTTTATTTCTGCTGCTTTCTATGCTAAGTTGCCTGTTAGTAGTAGAGGTGTTGATGAGCCCTTCGATGTAGAAACTGCCATAGGTAAGTCTACCAGGATTGTTGATCTGATAGATGGTTGTGATATAGAACTAGAAGGTCATAAGTTTCCTGCTAGACTGTTTGTGATGACCTTAGGCGGGTTTGATGTAGTCCTAGGAATGGATTGGTTGGCGGACTACGAGGCGAGCATTGTGTGTCGTAAGAAGATGATTCGACTGACAGCGCCCGACGGGAGTTTGGCGACGATCTACGGTGATCGATTACGACTATCTCGAAGGTGATTTCGATGGCGGTGGCGGGAAAGTGCATGAGGCGTGGACGTAATGTGCCTACTTGGCCCACGTGAAGGATGTAGATACGCCAACACCACAACTGTTGGATGTACCGGTTGTGTGTGAGTTCCCAGATGTGTTTCCCGAAGATTTACCAGGTGTGCCATCGGACCGTGAGATTGAGTTCCAGATTGACTTGATACCCGGTGTCCAACCTGTTGCTAAGGCACCGTATCAGTTGGCTCCGACCGAGATGAAGGAATTGATGGAGCAACTACAAGAGTTGCTTGATAAGGGGTTCATTAGACCGAGTATCTCTCCTTGGGGTGCTCCGGTCTTATTCGTGAAGAAGAAGGACGGTAATATGAGGATGTGTATTGACTACCGTGAGTTGAATAAGTTGACGGTGAAGAATCGGTACCTGCTACCGAGGATTTATGATTTGTTTGATCAGCTCCAAGGTGCCAGTTGGTTCTAAGGATAGACCTTTGATCTGGTTACCATCAGTTGAAGGTGAAGGAGCAAGATATTCCTAAAACAGCTTTTCGCACGCGTTATGGACACTACGAGTTTCACGTTATGAATTTTGGTTTGACCAACGCGCCAGCTGCTTTTATGGACCTGATGAATCAAGTGTGTCGGCCGATGTTGGATAAATCAGTGATTGTGTTTATTGATGATATCCTGATTTATTCGAAGAATGAGGCGGAGAATGCCGGTCACATTCGGGAAGTGTTAGAGGCGTTGAGAAAAAAAAAGTTGTATGCCAAGTTCTCCAAGTGCGTGTTCTGATTGCGCGAAGTTTAGTTTTTGGGTCACGTGGTGAATCCCGAGGGGATTATGGTAGACCAGGCAAAGGTGGAAGTGATGATGCAATGGAAGTCTCCAAAGACGCCATCCGAGATCCGTAGTTTCTTGGGGTTGGTGGGATATTATAGGAGATTCATTCAAGACTTCTCTAAGATAGCTTCTCCGTTGACTAAGTTGACCCACAAGGATGTGAAGTTTGTATGGGGTCAAGATCAAGAGAAGGCCTTTGAGGAGTTAAAAGCAAGGTTGACTCAGGCTCCTGTTTTATCATTACCCGAAGGAAGTGAGGACTTAGTGGTCTATTCGGATGCTTCTTACTCGGGGTTGGGTTGCGTATTGATGCAGCTAGAAAAGGTGATAGCATACGCGTCTCGATAATTGAAAGTTCATGAGGTGAATTACCCTACTCATGACTTGGAGCTAGCAGCTGTGGTCTTTGCACTAAAGATTTGGAGGCACTACTTATACGGGACGAAGCGCACCATATTCACTGACCACAAAGCTTGAAGTACTTCCTCGAGCAGAAGGATTTGAACATAAGGCAAAGGAGATGGTTGGAGCTCATAAAGGATTATGATTGCGAGATCCATTACCATCCGGGCAAGGCCAACGTAGTGGTGGATGCCCTCAGCCGAAAAGAGAGACCCGAGCTGATTCGGGTGAAGGCTTATCAGTTGATTATGACCTCTGATGTGATGAAGCAGGTCAAGGAGTTTCAAGACGAGGCATTGAAAGAAGATCGTCTTAACTTCGAAAGGATGAGAGGTATGGTTGTGGAGTTGGGTGAAAACACTCTTGGTGTTAGAACCCGATTTGAACGGATGTGGATCCCTCGTTACGAGGATTTACGTGGGAGGATTACGGACAAAGCTCATAAGACTCTATACTCCATTCATCCCGGTGCTACAAAGATGTATCAAGATATGAAGAAAGATTATTGGTGGCCGGGTATGAAGCGCGATGTAGCGGAGTATGTAAGTGTCTTACTTGCTTGCAAGTGAAGGCCGAGCATCAGAAGCCATACAGGAAGATCCAACTGTTGGATATACCGGAGTGGAAGTGGGAGCATATCACCATGGACTTTATCACGAAGTTACCGCGTACCGTGAGAGGGTATGATGCCATATGGGTGATAGTTGATCGTTTAACGATGAGTGCTCACTTTCTAGAAGCCGTACGGTATGATGTCAGATGGATGGTCAGTCAGAGAGGACTATTCAGACGCTAGAAGATATGCTTCGGGCATGCGTCATTGACTTTGGAGGAAGTTGGGATGACCACTTACCATTAGCTGAGTTCTCATACAATAACAGTTATCATGCCAGTATTGGTATGCCCCCTTACGAGATGCTATACGGTAGGAGATGTAGAACACCCGTTTGTTGGGGAGATATTGGTCAGAAGGAGTTAGAAAGTATTGAGGTGATTGAGGCTACGACTGAGAAGCTCGAAAAGATCAAAGCCTTTATGAAGGCAGCCAAAGATAGGCAGAAGTCGTATGCCGACAAGAGACGTAGACCGATTGAGTTCCAGGTGGGCGATAGAGTTATGTTGAAAGTCTCACCTTGGAAAGGTATCATTCGGTTCAGGAAGCGGGGCAAGTTGAGCCCGAGATACATAGAGCCTTTCCGAATTATTGCTCGGGGGAGAGATGGCCTATAGGTTAGAGTTACCCGATGAGTTAAGTGGAATTCACCCGACATTCCATGTATCTCATCTGCGGAAGTGTTTAGCTGACAAGGATATGGTTGTACCACTGGAGGATATTTAAGTTGATGAAAGGCTCAATTATGTGGAGCAACCAGTGGCAATCATTGACCGCAAGAAGAAAAGGTTAAGGAATAAAGTGGTTCCCCTTGTGCGTGTACAGTGGAAGCACAGGAAGGGATCCGAGTCTACGTGGGAGACTGAAGAAGAGATGAGGCAGTATTACCCACATTTGTTTGAGGAATAACAGGTTTCGGGGACGAAACCTATATAAGGGGGGTGGACTTGTAACACCTGGATATTTTTTTAAGGACGAGAAAGAAGGAATAAATGTGAATAAAAGAAAGAAAACACAATTTAACCCAAGTTGAGGGGCTAAATGTGTCAAAAGGACAAAAAGAATAAAAGTAGGTGCAAAAAGGTGATGGCCACCCACACCTCTCTGCATATTTTCTCTTCATTCGGATTTTTCAAGAGAGAGAAAGCAAAGTTCGGATTTTGAAGAAGGAAGAACAAGAAACCGAATTCAAGGTAAGAATTCTTGGTTTTAAGTTGTTCTTGGCCGGCCTATGCCTCGGTTGTATGCTTATGTGTGTTTGTTGTGTTCGGGTGTGTGTTTTTGGTGGTTTCTAGGTGTTTGAACTCATTTGCAAACGGGTTGAAGAAGTCATACTCGAAGGTTGTCAAGGTGAGTTCTAGAACCCCCTTTTTACATGTTTTAACTGATTTTGGGGCTGGAATGAATGTATGTTTTTATGAAAATGGGTTTTGTACCCGTAAGTATGTGTATGTGTGAATGTGGGTGGGTTATGATTTGGGTGATTTATGATGTTAAGATCATGTTATGTTCATGTTTTGTTGCTTAGAATGTAAGAAATAAGCTTAGAACATGATGAATCGATGAAATAGGGACTGATTATGATGTTATTAGTATGTGTTGGTTGCCCATGAGCCTGGATTTGGCCCATGCGCCCAACGGTTGAATTTGCTTAAGTGTTGCCCCATGCACCCAATGCCCATACGCCCCAATAGTATCCATGCGCCTAGAAAAGGCTAAATTTGACTAAGTGTTCCATGGGCCAAAACTGCCCATGCGCCTAGGCACTCATGCGCCTGCATAGTGCCCATGCGCCTAGAAATTTGCACAGGAGACTAAGTGTTGGGTCATGCGCCCAAATAGTGCCCATGCGCCTGAAAATTCCCCATGCGCCTAAGTGTTCCCATGCGCCTGAAAGGCCATGCGCCTGCATAGTGCTCATGCGCCTATGCCTTAGAATATTTTCTGAAATTTTGGGAAATGTAAAGTGTAGGCTTTGACTTGGGATGTTCTCGGGGGTAATGTAACTTGACTTTATGATGCCATATGTGATGTGATGATGATGCCATGTATGGTTATGTTATGTTATGTTCCTTGTTATGTATGTTTATTTTCCGTGGCTTTACGTAGTATGATTATGAAAGTAAATGTAAAGTAGTATGTAATGAAAAGCGGAAAGATAATGACAAGAGGAATGTAAAGTATGAAAGAATGCATGCATTAAAGAAAGAATGAATGAATGGATGAGTTTTGCCCCGGTACTGGTGCCAGGCTTTGTACGCAATGAAAGGGGGTCTATTATAGACTTCGGCCCAGTACCCGCTTTGTGCCTACGTTTGGGGTAAACTTATGTAGGGGATCCTTGTCGCTTGCCCCGGTACTGGTGCCAGGCTTTATGCGCAATGAATGGGGGTCTATTTATAGTCTTCGACCTAGTACCCGCTTTGTGCCTACGTTTGGGGTATAGCAGATGACATTGATCCGGAAGGAATGAACGAAGGAAGGTTAATGAATGAAATGTACGGTATGAAAGTAATGAATGGTAATGGAAGATAATAATGATATTATCTATGTGTACGTATGTTGTATGATCGCGTATGAAAGTAAAGAATGGTTTTAAACGAAAGAAAAGTATTTTATTTTATGAAACTAGAACTCACTCAGCAACGCTGACTTTTATGTGTTTCCAGTTGGCAGGTAATGTTGCTGAGGATGGCACGGGGCAGCTACTTGGCATTTTTTTGGATGGCATCCGTTGTTTAAATTATAATTTTTTTATAATGTAATGCAACGAGTAATATTTTGTAACCCGTCAACGATGTATTATTTTGCAAAAGCAATTATATATATATGAAATGGTTTGTTTAAAAGAATTCCATTGTAATATTTTAGTAAAGTTAATGTATGTTTTATGCTTTGTGTGCAATGATTGACCAGCTATAAGCGTTCCGGGAACGGGGCCTTACATTTTGCAGCCGAAAGCATGATCTGTAAAAGAAGAAGTGTGGGCTACCATGCTTCTTTTAAATCCAAAATGGGCACGTTGCCACTTGCACAACTTTAACGCCTTGAGTTGGGATATTTCACCTTTCTTTCTTTTTCTTTTAAATTTCCGGGTGTTACAAGTCCACCCCCCCTTATATAGGTTTCGTCCCCGAAACCTGTCACTCCTCGAACAGCTGTGGGTAATGCTGTCTCATCTCTTCCTCAGTTTCCCATGTAGACCTGGCACCCGTGGAACCACTTTATTCCGTAGCCTATTCTCTTTGCCATCAATGATGGCCACTGGCTGCTCCACATAATTGAGCCATTCCTACACCTTGATGCTCCACATAATTGGCTTGAGTATAGTATTAAAACCGATAGTACATATTGCTTGTGTTGTTACTTGTTTAAAGATTACTTTGGAAATCATAAAGATGCATTTGTTATCGAAGGGATTAATAGTTCGAATTAAATAGAGAGGTTTAGTCATCATGTGGGTGAAGTTAATAGCGTGCATAACAAGTCATTAAAAAGATGTTAAGATTTGTTAAAAAAAGATGGATCTATACGAGCGGCCTCTGAAAAACAAAGTGATAAGCACAAGATACAAGATTTTTGCAACTTGAATGGTCTATCTACTCTTGTACAACTGATGGTTGAAACAAAAAAGCATCTTTCCTTCAGGTTGGTGTACCGTTTATTAAAGCTAGCTCTCGTATTACCCATCGCAACGTCAAGTGTTGAAAATGTTTTTCGGCAATAAAGTATGTGAAGTCCGATTTGCGTAATAGAATTGGAGATGAAAATTTGAGCGATAGTGTATTTGTTAAATTGAAAAAGACTTACTTCAAATGTTTCACTAGATGATGTAATGAATAGATTTCAAAATATGAAAACTCGTAGAGAACAACTTTAGAGATATTCTATTTATCTTATGTAATTTTAATGACTATTAAAGTACTTTTGTTATGTTATTTTGATATTTAACTTGACTTTATCTTTTAATGTGTGATCTGACCCAACTCAACCTGAAACAATCCAATCCGAATAATACCAAATGTCCAAAAAATTTTATTTTTTATTATAGCCAATGGACCCTCAAAGAATAAGCCGACTCCCATAAAAAAATTTCTGGATCCACCACTGAACAGTATACGGGTTGTTCTCGTTATTCGGTTGGTTGTCGTATCCAACTAGCAAGCCGATAGACCCAGGAGTCCAGGACGGGCTGGCCATGAGCCGAGCAAGTCAAACCATGGAGCTGAACTATCTGATTGGATCTTAAAGGTTGTACACAAGAGTGGGTTGATGTCGTTCCCTTTTGATCCGTTGGCAAAACTTGATGACGAGTTTTTTTCAAAAATGAGGAGCATGATGTAGGGGCTAGAAGTCAGCCATCTTCTTCTTTGATGGGTTTTTCATTTATCCATTTATCTAGTTTTTTCTTTTATTTATTTATTTATTTATTAATTATTATTTGGTTTCGAACTGCTATTTAATTCTTAGTAATTAGGACTTTGACTTTAAATAGTTTGTTTTGAAGAACTTAGTTTTGTTAGATTGAATTTCTATTATATGAACTTTATGTTTTTGAATCTCTCAGATTCTTGGAGGCATGATTATGATCAATTGCATTTGAGTCAATTGATCGCACTCCTAACTCATAACTGTATCGAGATATATAGAGGTATGTTCAGAAAAATCAAATACATTATAGTCCATTGTTTTCTAAATACCCTAACGTATCTTCTTAGCCAGTGTTAATTTCGTACCTAAATGCAATTTATTAATTGCTTGGAGGGGTGATAATGTGACATTTTGTTGAACTTTTTAATTTAAAAACCGATTACAACATTTTCATAAACATGACAAACTTTTATATATTTGTTTTGCTTTTAAATAATATAACAAACAATTTTATTTTCTTTGACATGTGTAGTTGTATTTTTCAAAAGAAAAAAAAAAAAACCTTCGTGAAATGCACTATGCAACAAATGATACATCTAACCTTTTTACACGACGCATGTATCTCATTATACATAGAGTGAACACATGTCTAACGCATTTAAGTGTGTATATGTCACATTTTTGTTACGTATCAATATCACTCAGCCCTCCACAATTTCGAATTACTTTCCAACAAATGCACATCTTGAAGACAACGAAATGTTATTTATAAATTTACAAACGTGTCATTTTTTTATCCGTGAACCACTAAATCAGGATAGAAATTTGGATACTACATCTAGTAATGCCTCATCATTTGGCATGTGATGCTACCACGAATATTAATATTCTTTATAGAATTTTATATTACTTTTCGTTCCCTATCGATTAATTAAGCGTTCATTTACTCAAAAGATGTTAACCTACTTACTTTGTTTCTTCCATCTAAATTATCCTCTTCAGTTCAAACTAGTAATAGAAACATTTTCTAATTGTTTTCTTACTAACAAATGCCATGATGTATATACATAATATACACACAAATAAGGGTTGGACGGAATAAAAATAGGTTTTGTCTAAAATAATATAAATGATTGTGGATTATTGATAAAGAAAATTAATGATTAAGATTTCAATGGAGTTAAAGAAGGAGTTTGGGAGAAACTTTTAGAAAAGCTCTTAATTGATGATTTTTTTACAAGTTTCTTTATTTTCTTAACACAAAAATATTTTATAAGACATTTAATTATGAAATAACAATAATACTCTAGTATTATTGTTACTTTTTTCATAAAAAGAACATAATTTTTAAAAATTATATTTTACTATGCGAAGTTATATTGTTTACCATATAACTGTGTTATTTTAACATTAAAGTTAAATTGTGTTGGTTTTAATTATATAACTAGGTTGTTCACCGTAGCCGCGTTGCGGCGATGTTTACTTGTGTATGCCATGGTGACATGACATGAATTGACAGAGAAAAGAATCTAAATTATATAAGCACACACAATGTAACCAATAAAAAAGAACTAGTTATGCCAAAAAATATAATTGTACATAATAACAATGAAAACAAAATGAAAAACGCTCATCACAAATTGCAACCTGGCCACATAGCAATCTCGATTATCCCATGTATTTCCACGTTAATAGGTCAATAACGAACTAAACACTGTTCAAAACTGTAGTAAACCGAAACATCATATACAACTCATGAACAGTTGTGTAACGGTCATGATTATCCGAAGGATGATTATCGCAAACTAATCAATATCACATGCCCTTGCAAAAGTTTTCATATACAACTCAAAAATAGTTATCTATCAATCATGACCATACAAAATAATAATAATAACCAAGAATAAATCAATAAATCAATATATGTGATCCCCACATATATTTTCATGTCTATTCTCTATTAACACAATTAAAATTTTATTTATTAGAATAAGATAAGTAAACCAATCTGCAATAGTAACTTAAATGGCAAGCTAATCTGTCACCCTGTAGTTGAAACTCAAACTCATAACAATTAAACCAAAATCATGTTACAATAGACAGAAATAAAAAAAGATTTCACTATTAATTTTCAAGAACTTACGTAAACTAAAAGAATACATGATCAAATTAAAGGAGCATAATTTTCTAATTACCATCCACAACAAATTCCTGATAACATCATCAAGCGTTTGACAGCAATTTAAATCCTTAAATGAGATACTTGTAACTAACTTATCATCATAGTCACTATTCAATTCAAGAAACCTGTCACAAATTGATAATTCAATTGCACCCCAAAACCAAGAAAATAAACCCATATTACCTAATCAGAAAAAAACTAAACAAAAAGCTCAATTTTATAATCACCATCCATAACAACATTAAACACTTGGCACCAAATGCATTACCATAGCATAACTACTGTCCAGTTTTCACAACTTCATACACCAAATACGATAGCTACTTTTCAAATAAACTTACTTATTATTGGGTCTAAACCTCTAGCCATGCTATCTTGTTCAAATCGTCGAAGTTATAGTCACAAATTCAATATATCACATAAATGGTAATACATTAACAAAAACACAATGGAAAAACAATAAAAAATTCATGTACTTTCTTTTTAAATAAGCAATCTGTCAATTATAATGAATTGAGGTTCCAATTGGTTTATTAACTTTTTTTATCCTAAGCTGCAACAAAAACAACTATTAATCCTTCAATGTCTTTCTTTATCTACAAAAGGACACTTGCACCTTATTTTAGTGAAGTGGTTATTATGAGCAATATTATTAGTTTGTAAAGAGCCACTGAATTCTAAAAAGCTCTATATGGTGAATGTCAATCAGTAGGTCACCTCTCAATCAGGTCATCCCTCGATGAATAACTTATAATAAAAAATTGAATAAAAACGATATAAAATTAAAAAAACTAACCAGATGATACCGAGAAGCAAGCTACATTGTCTGAAACACAGTAGGTCTAGGGTCATCGACCAATGTTCAGGCCACCTTCACGATAAAAACGCATTGAATTACATTAATCTTTCTTGTGTATGGTCTTTGTGATTGGCTGAATTTGAGCTGAAACATGTGATAGTGTGAGTGCATGAGTTCTCCTACTGGTATGTGCATTGTATTATTAAAGTTTCTGAACATGAAAGTATCTGTGTAAGATTCAACTTTAAGAATCTTAAATCCCTTAAATTAGCATTTGGGAGACATGAATTAGGACTTGCTTCTAAGTTTCTAGCCCTACTTATAACCTGCCTAGAAATCAAGTCGTATATAGTTAGACATCAATACAAATTTATCTAAACAGAAAGCATAACTAACCCTTCTTTGATGATTTTGTACATAGGTTTCTTGTAGGTCGATTGCATCTGGCACCATGATGAATAGTTAGTACTAATAATTCTTAGATATGAGGGAAACATAGAGTTGTCATGTGCACTTGTGGTGGTTACCCGATTCATGAATCTATGTTACCTCAATTAACCCACATAATCGTGCACCCTGTTAGTTTATTAGATTAGAATCAATTTTAGATAACACCCATGTTGACACTACAAACTCCAAAAAACAATCTAAGGCCCATTTTTTTCGCATTCTTTAACAACTTCCCATCAGCAAATAGTAAAAGCATCAAATTGATCATACAATTCATAATTAGTACACAAAACTCAGAAATTCAAGCAGAACTCAAGAGGCATCCATAATTTTTAAATACTAACAATATGAAGAAGAAAGAAATAATTAAAAAGAATAATAAACTATTTTAGTTTATAAAATTAGGGTTTCAATCCGCCGTTGTATCTCTGCCGAAACGGTAAAAACCTATTTGTAGTGAAATAAAAAAGAAGTAAAACCTAATCATCGATAGATGCATAAATTATACTCCAAAGGAAGCTTCGATCTTATCTTATTCTTGGATTTTTACGTGGATCGTTTATTGAGTTTGTCCTTAGCACCACCCACCACCCACCACCGTCCACCTTTGTCTACGTACAACCTTTGGCTGCGATCAAACCACCAAAAACCGAAATCATTATCTTTGACAAACCGGTGATGTGGATCTTGATTGAAGTTGTGAAGACAACTTCAACAACGGTGGTGTCAGATTCAAGATTGCATGCCCTAGGTGAGGAAGAGAGAAGGGGGATTTAACAGATGGTGTAAAGTTGCAGGCAAAGAAGCATTGACCGACACGTACACAAACGTGTCTTAACCGGGGAACTCCTTGTCATTGAAGCATCAACATTCGCACACTACGCATCATCTCTGGTACATTACTGTTCATGTAACTTGTATTTTAATATATAGGGTAAAATACTGTTTTATTATATTATGATTATGCTTTTACCATTATAATAAACAAACGCAATTTTGCTATAATGGTTAAACAACACATTTATATGGTAAAAGTGTAAAACAATACTTTTATAATTGGTAAATTAACCATCAACAATACTTTTATAACTGCCAAATTAACCATCACAACTTTTATGATAATTATGTTGTATTATTAATATGCTAGGTTAAAAGCCATGTATTACATGGGTGAAATAAATAAAACGTATCAAAACCATTAGTTTTATAAATATTTTATTTTCTAGATGTTATTAGCAATTGGTAAAATAAAAATATAATGAATATTTAAAAGTTATAACACATAATGAAATTAGAAATTATTACTTTATATTTAAAGAAAAAAATATGTTTGAAATCATATAATTTAGTATGTATTAATAAATTATTAAAATAAGAACATTTAGATTTTGGATGTTTAATAGTTTAGTTTACTTATTTAAAATACTTATCATTTAATATGAGAGAGAAAATAAACACAAATATAAATATATTTGTTTTAACATATTTTGGTTAAAAAGAAAAATCAAATTGATTGTTTTTATAATTTTCGTATTTATTATGACAGAGAGGTGAAAAAATGATTTTTTTGATATGATAGAATGATAATACGTGTCCATTGATATATTAAAATAATGACATATGTTTTAAAAATACTTTATTTTATTATATTTTATAGATATATATATATTTACGGATGTAAGTGAACAAAAATACAATCACCCATAAAGTGAGCAACCTACACGTGTCGTACTCTCATTCTTCATATACGTTTTTGCGTAAAATTCACTTTTATTGGAATCAACCCAGATCAATCTGTTTATTTGAATAACAATCATAGTTAGAGTATTTCTTGTACAACAAGAATAATAAAAGTAAAAGTAATGATGCAACTAACTTTTTTGACTTAAGCATATATTGTTTTATGCTTATGGAAGTCTTGTCATCTAGTGATTTTTCACAAAAGTGACGTACTAGTATTACAAATTCTTGTAAGTTTAAAATTTTTTGTAAGTGTAAGGATTGATGATATATAAGAGAAAATTACAACTAATAAAATCATGTATTTTTTAAATTAATGACGAGCTAGAATACTTTTGAATAAAACATGTTTATTTTATTCTAGTTTTTTAAGTTTTAATAAGTAAATTAAGAAAAGAAAACCATGCATTTTTAATAACCTAAATAAAAGAAAGTATTTATATTAATTTGAGACGAAGAGGCGCAATGGGTTGTTGTGATTAACCTGACAATATTTTATGTTGATGCTGCATTATTCATGCGCAAACGATGGGACAATTCTTTCAATTAGAAAACAAAAAACCCACAAATTAAGTGACTTGTAACTATAAGAAAAAGAAGATAATACGTTCCGTCGTTCCAAATATATATTTATGAATAAAATTAAGGAAGTGATAAATTTTGGATTTGTCATACTTTTATAATCATATATGAAATTCTTTTTATGTTTTTAAAAATTGAAAAGCCAGGTGCAGTGAATAATTATCAGAAGTGTGAGAATATAGATAAATAAAATCATATGAATTTGTTTAATAAGTGAATATTGTGTATGTATATAAAACTTGTGTAGTTTTTATAATAAAAGCGAGATATTTTGAAAGTTGTATACGCCTTTCAGTATCTAATTAACTAGGATAAGTAGATCGACATGATAGTTTCGAGGGGGGTTGTTTGAATGAAAAGTGAGTTTGCTAGATGGTAATCAAAGTTGAAGCGTAAGGATATTTGATATGTCTTGAAATATTCATTTTTATACAGTAAGTAATCTGCATTTATACATCTTTTGTTGTAAATCCAATGATAATTATACCACTTCATATCATAACTGAATTTGCAAGTCTATTTTGCGTTTCGATGATTGGCTGAAAACTTGGTAGATATGTAAGATGAAAAGCTGAAGTTGTAATTTCTTAAAAATCCGGAAGATCGTTCGACCCTATGCCATCATTTGGACCGTACGAGTCATTATTCGTGCAACTGACTAGCAAAAACACCTTATGACCATAAGAAAGCAGAAACGGTGTATGATATCCTAATCATATTGAAGCATATAAATAGAGGATAAAGACAGACATCATAAACAATAATAAAAAAAGACATCCCACACCTAATTTATTTTAAAGAAAATATTCAATCATTTGAGTAATTTGATGACGTTTATACAGATAAGACTCAATCACAAGTTAATGCCATTCTGATCGGAGACTCAATTACCTCATTGGAAGATAATTTTGAGTTTGGGGAAATAGTTATCAAGAAGGTAGAAAATGACTTTGATCAAGTTGGTAAATTACAAGATATATGAGACAAAGTCTATGGCATGTCATCTGATGATGTCATTGCTAAATAAGACCATTTGGGACTAAATTATTCAACAATGATACATCAATTGCTAACGATATTAGGGACAGAATATTTTATGACTCATGTTATTGACAGATAATCAGTCCTTAATACTTTAACATCTTATACTGATATTTTAACATCTTATTAAGACTAAACTTCAGTCACAAATATTATTAATGGAATTTGTTAAGAATGAAATGAGATTGTATTAAAAAGTGCTATTATTTCTAAAAAGTAATAAATTACGGACTGTAAACACATATTGTGAAATAATAAATAGAATATTAACGACTATTTTTTAGACTATGAAAAACACACCAGAATAAATCATAGAATCAAAGACTATTTTTAGTCACTAAATTAACATATTTGGTACCGATTTTCACATTCTAATATATATATATATATAATATGTATATATATATATGTATATATATATATATGTATATATATATATATGTATATATATATATGTATATATATATATGTATGTATATATATATATGTATATATATATATGTATATATATATATGTATATATATATATGTATATATATATGTATATATGTATATCTATATATATATATGTATATATATATATATGTATATATATATATGTATTAAAGACTAAATAAGTTACTATTGTGCTGATTATTAATATGTAAAAAAACATATTTGTGACTAAGAAAGTTCTTAAAACATACATACCTTAGTTTCCAATAAACACATTTAAGACTACGTAATATGATATCTAAGATTCGTTTTCAGTCCTAAAAAAATATATTAAAACTGAAGTTGTATATTATCAGACACTAACTCTTAGTATTTATAGAACTATATTCGAGACAAAAAGTTTTTGAAAAAGTATTGATTTTCAATCGCTAAAAAATATATTCGAGACTAAATAACATAACATTTAAGATTATGTTTCAGTCCCTAAATGATATGTTAGTCATTAAATGCTTATCTATCAGGGACTAATTCTCAATCTCTACAACGACTTATTAAGGATTGAATTGCCATGGAAATCTAATCTAATTAAGACAAAATAGACAAGGTATAAACACTGATTTTTTTAAAAGCTTATCAAAGAATGATTTTCGATCAATGAGGATTTATATTAAGATTGAAATTACTTGGTACCGGTGGATAAATTAATGACTGAATTTACATGTTTGAGAGACTAGATGTTAGTCCCTGTTGGTGGCATATGATTGAGACTAAAACTTAATTACCAATACGAGTATCTAGGACTAGGTATTTATGACTGATTTAAGACTAGCAAAATCAGTCCTCGATAGTTATTATAGATTGATTTAGTAGTATCAGAGACTAATTTTTAAATCCTAAATACCCTTTTTTATATTGCGACCTTCCTCGATAGTTATTCTATTTATCTTATGGTCCTTTCAGGGTCCAACAAAACCCTTATAAAAAGGTCCTACTACTGCATCCTCAGTACCTTCAGCTCGAGAGGAGCTAGCCGGTATGGTGCCTTGGCTATAGGTTGAGCTCCTTGCACTAAGTTAATTTGAAACTCTATTTCTCTACCAGGTGGCACT
Organism: Flaveria sonorensis; assembly: GCA_025506505.1. Taxonomy (NCBI): domain Eukaryota; kingdom Viridiplantae; phylum Streptophyta; class Magnoliopsida; order Asterales; family Asteraceae; genus Flaveria; species Flaveria sonorensis. The sequence goes on from JACCIY010000489.1 coordinate 69,180, forward strand.
TCTGACAGACCCTCAGGAAATACATCAGCGAAGTTGCAAATAACAGGTACATCTAATACTTGTAGCACATTCGCATCCATATCTTTTATAAAAGTTAAGTATAACACCCTCATTTAATGCACTTCTCGACTGTCATCATCGATATAACTCGTAAGATAACACATTCCTTGTCCCCATAAACTGTAACGAGAGTGCCATTGGGCGCCATCAAACAAATCATTTTTCTTCGGCGCATGATATTCGCTTGAAATATAGCTAACCAATCCATTCCTAATACCATATCAAAACCTCCTAAGGTCATAATATACAGCCTTGCTGGGAAGCTATAACCTTCCAACTCTATATGGCAATCATCAATTATTTTAGCTATTTTAGTAGATTTACCAATCACAGTCTCTACATATAAATATGTTTCAATCTTCCTACTATTATCATGCATCATATGACAAAATGATGTAAACATAGAGTTTTTACTAGCACCAGAGTCAAAAGGCATAGAAGCACACAGTTGGTTCACTAGAAACATAAATGAAACCACTTTAGGATCCAGTCTATCCTACTCCCTTGTCATGTTAAATGCTCTTGCTTTTTCCTTAGTGTTGTCATCCTTTTCCTTCTCCCATAACTTCTTAGCCCCTGAACTTTATGTGCTGCCTCTTTAATAATCTCAACCTGAGTGAACCATTTCTACCTAACCACCCTGTAGTTTTGGGCATAATGCCCCTCCTTTCTACACTAAAAGCATTTGCTCATTCTCCACTAGCATTCCCCCTAATGACCTTTACCACACTTCTTGCATACATTTTATTTAGGGGCAATTTGTTTAAGCCTTTTAATGGTTCAGATGTCTGAATGGTTCAGCACTTAATGGTTCAAACTGTTTGCTTCGCGAGAAAATGTCTGAATGGTTCAGAGATTTGCCTCTGAATGGTTAAGCATTATAATAATGTTGAATGGTTAAGACCTCTTATTTAAATTGGTCAGACATTTGCCTTTGAATAGTTAAGCCATATACTAGCTCTTAATGGTTCAGACCTTTTAATGGTTTGACACTTAATGTTTCAGACCTCTTATTGGTTCAGCACTTCTCAGTCTTCTTATAAACTGACACCTCTTCTCTCTTATTATATAACCTTCCTGCTAAATACACTATAGCCATGAACGTATACAGTCTGGCGGCAATCATGTTCCTCCTGATGTCCATTGGCAAACCCTGCATGTACCTCTTGATCTTTCTTGACACAGGAGCCACCAACTCTAGCATAAGTCTAGCCAGCGCATTGAACTTAGTGGTGTACTTTTGGCGAGTCATGTTGTAAGGCCCCGTTTCCGAAACCCTTAGAAATTAGACCGTCATAGCATAAAACATTTTAAAACATACATTACTTTTGCAGCGGAATTCATAAAAAACATTCATTTATAATTAAAACATGCCATTTCATTACATTACATCATTCATCTACATAACAAAATACAATAACATGTCAAAATGTGGATGCCAGCCTCAAAACACTCCCAGTAGCTTATGCATCCGTGCCTGCAACTCCTCAGCATCAACAAAATACCTGCCAACTATTATGCATACAAAAAGTCAGCGATGCTGAGTGAGTTCTAGTTTTATAAATAAAATACTTTACTTTCTTTGAAAACCAAAACTTTTCATTCGTTCGTGGTCACCCAACATACGTACACATTGATAATAATTATTATTATCTTCATTACCGTTCATTCATTCCTTCTTTCATTCATTATTATCGTACACCTTCATATGGATCCTGTCATATGCAATACCCCCGTCTCCTAACAAAGACAGTACCAGGGTATGCGACAAGGATCCCCTTCGAGTCAATCTCAAGGATTGAACTCCCTTCGAGTCAATCACAATGATTGCACTCCCTTCGAGCAATCTCAATGATTGCACTCCCTTCGAGTCTATCTCAAGGATAGGCTCCCCGTGTGCATCCTTCGGGTTAGCTAAACCGCACACAGTTGAGCTAACGACATCATGGTCGTGCACCTCCCTTCAATTTGCTTGCAAGACTTTTATTCATTCGTTATGTTCCACTTTTCATTATCGTTATCTTTCACTTCGTTACATAATACTTTATGTTCATTCATACATACATCATACCACATAAAGTCATAACATAATACATACGTTTTGAAAACCGTTTAAACATGGAAAGATACACATACAACAGCAACAAACACATCATCAACATAATCACATCATAACAGAACCAATCTCAACCAACTACCTCATAAAATCCCCAGAAAATCCTAATTCCAAGATGAAGCACATTTGAACACATGAGCATAAAAATTCTAAGTAAAAACAGTTTGGGCGCTTTAGCACTATGCAGGCGCATGAGCCCTGCTTAGGCGCTTTTCCACTATGCAGGCGCATGAGCCCTGCTTAGGCGCATTAACACTTAGGCGTAGGAACAATTTCAAGCGCATTAGCACTATTAGGGTGCATGACCTTTACTTAGGCGCACGAGCAACACTTCTGGGCGCATGGGCACTATTTGGGCGCATGGCTAACGCTTAGGCACATGACCACTTTGTAGGCACATGAATCCTGCTTGGGAGCATCAACACTTAGTCATTTAGCAGTAGGCACATGAGAACATTCTGAAATTATTATCTATGCTACAAACACACCCGAACACCAATCTAACACTTCCTAACACAGATCTATCATACTAAGGGCACTTAATCATGCTAAAATCATGCCTAACCCATAAACAAACTCTAAAACATACATAAACAGAACATCAATCGAACAACATGCTGAAACACATGGTAGTTTTAAATATCTTTTACTCGGTATGCATAACAGCCCCAAAACTTAGAAATCAGTAAAAGAGGTGTTCTACAAACTCACCTGTAGCAAATCTTTGAGCAACACACTTCCAATTGCAATTCAGCTCCTAAAACCCACGAAAACAAGCTCTAAACACCAAGAATCTCGGTTTAGAAGCTGAAAATTCGGTTGAAACCGAACATATACTCAAGAAACTCACCTTTTGCAGCTTCTTCCTCCTCTCTCTCTAGAACCGAGAGTTATTCTTCTTTCTTCCTTTTCAGCCGAGAACAATGATGTGGAAGAAGAAGTGGGCGGCCATACTCTTTTAAACCTTAAAATAATTAGATTTTGTACTTTGTACACTTTACCCCCCTCTACTTGTGTCCATTATCTTTTCTTTCTATTTACTTTCCCTTCATTTTCTTTTAAAATAAATTCAGGGTGTTACAAGTCCACCCCCCTTAAATAGGTTTCATCCCCGAAACCTATTGCTTCTCGAACAGTCACGGGTAATGCTATCTCATCTCTTCCTTGATCTTATAAGTAGGCTTGTTCCCCTTCTGGGCTCCACTGTACTCGCACAAGTGAAACCACCATTCTCCTTAGCCCTTCTCTTCCTTCTATCAGAAATGGCAATCAGTTGCTCCTCGTAGTTGGGTCGTTTGTCCATCTTGTTATTCTCTAGTGGCACGATTGTATTCTCATTAATTGAGCACTTTCTCAGACGAGATACATGGAACGTCAGATGAATCCCACTTAACTCGTCGGGCAACTCCAGTCGATACGCTACTTCTCCTACCCGAGCAACAATTTGGAATGGCCCTATACACCTTGGTGTTAGCTTTCCTTGCTTTCTGAATCGGATGATCCCCTTTCCAAGGCGAGGCCTTCATCCTTACCTCATCGTCGCAGGTCAGCACCGAACTCTTGTCGGGCGCGGTTGATCAAACCATCTTCTTGCAACACTCGGTATTTGCCTCATAAGCTGCTAGCCAATTCGTCTTAAGGTTTACGCCTATCCACTTAAGTCTGTCCTGAACTGTCTAGCAGGAAACACGTGCTCTCTCACTTCTATCGTACCATCCTCTAGGGCATTAGGTAACCTAGTTACCATAGCAATTTCTACATCGAAGGCTCATTGATCTTCCTACTCTTAGCGTGCAACTTAACACAAAGGCAGCAGGAACGAAACTGCTACTAGCACCACAATCAAAGCATAGATGCATAAATTTAAATTACCAGAAACGTACCTGACATCAAGTCGAAGTCCGCTCTAGCCTCCTCCCGGTCAGGGCAAATGCTCTAACCTTCATCCTCTATTCTCCTCATTTCGAACCCTTTGCCTTGCCTCGGAGCTCTCAGCCCTTGACTTCGTGCAGTCTCTGCTTCTGTGTCCACCCTCACCAAACCTGTAGCATCTCATCGCACGATAATCCCTTACCAGGTGGCCCTCCTTTCCGCATTGAAAGCAGAGATTCGATCCCCGCTTACATTCCCCCGCATGCCCCTTCCCATATTTCTTGCATGCTCTCACTTCCCCAGTTATCATCCTTCGATTATCTATCCTCACCTTCTTACCACCAGCCTCAAATCCACCATCATCATCCCGTCTTCCACTCCCATTCCTAACGTAGCCCCGCTCTTCCTCTTCTTCCGTTATCGCCACTGCCTCTCGCTCGTCGTACAACCTCCCCGCCAAATCGACCACCGACCTAAACGTGCTTGGCCGGGCAGCGACCAGATGTCTGCGGATATCTACCAGCATACCTTGAATGTACCTCTTGATCTTTCGTGACACAGGCGTCACCTGATCTAGCACCAGCCTTGCCATCTCGTTGAACTTCATCGTATACTGTTGGTACGTCATCATTCCCGCCTCCAACTGTAGATACTCTCTCTCAACTTTGTCAAGCTCCCTTTGAGGGCAAAATTTCTCAATTACCAACCTCTTCAGCTCCTTCCACCTCATCCTCCTGATTGCCCTGGTACCTTCGGTTTGGACAATGTTGTCCCACCGGCACAAGGCTGAATCCACAAATGAATGGGTTGCAAACTTCACCTTCTAATCCTCGCAGCACTCGCTAATGTGCAGTACCACCTCCATCTCCCTCACCCAACGATGAGCAGCCGTAGCACTCCCGTTTCCATCAAACGTCGGGGGTCTGCATCTTTGGAATGCTCCATAGCTGTATCCCCGCTCAGTTTCCTGCATAGCTTCCTCCTCCTCATCATCACTAGAGACAACCATATCAGTCTTTGGTTGCTCCCTTCCCTTTAAATCTCCTTCCTCGCCTCCTCATCTAGCGGTCTTCCTCTTCCCAGCCTCCTTCCTCTCATCCTCCTTCACTGCTCTAATAACCTCGGTCACTACAGCCGGCAGAATCATCTGCATGACCTGATGAACTTCCTCTGCTACTGCCTCCCTCATTGAGTCTCTTAGATTAGCACTCCCGTCCTCACCGTCCTGGTGACAAAACTCTGGCTCTTCAGGAGCCGTCTCAGCAGTCTTAGCCCCGCTCCTCGTGACAAGCGGTCTAACACCACATCCACCACGACCTCCACCTCGCGAAGCCTCAGAAGACCTACCACCAGCCATCTACAACACTACAAGATTCAAACACCTACATGATCATTCAAGGTAATAGCTCAAGTTATGTCAAGTATAGTAAGTCCCTAATCACAGTGGCCAGTTGTGATTAGCCACTTACTTTACTCTTCATTCCCCAAGCATTTCATATCCTGACTACATCAGCATCTAAATCTACACAAAAGCACATAAACCACATAACATACGCACATAATACCGGTTAACATTAACTTACATAAAACCCTTACATAAAACTTTTACCTGCAGGCATGTAGCTACTAGGACTGACATCCCTTTCCTTTTGTCCCATTCTTAGTTTAAGATTAAGTTTTTGAAAATATTTACCCAATTCTCTTAAACTTTGGCTCATATACCAACTTGTAAGGCCCCGTTTCAGGAACACTTACAAATTGGACCGTCATAGCATAAAACATTTTAAAACATACATTACTTTTGCAGCGTAATTCAAAAAAAACATTCATTTATAATTAAAACATGCCATTTCATTACATTACATCATTCATTTACATAACAAAATACAATAACATGTCAAAATGTGGATGCCAACCCCAAAACGCTCCCAGTAGCTTATGCATCCATGCCTACAACTCCTCAGCATCAACAAAATACCTGCCAACTATTATGCATACAAAAAGTCAGTGATGCTGAGTGAGTTCTAGTTTTATAAATAAATACTTTACTTTCTTTGAAAACCAAAACTTTGCATTCGTTTGTGGTCACACAACATACGTACACATTGATAATAATTATTATTATCTTCATTACCATTCATTCATTCCTTCTTTCATTCAGTATTATCGTACACCTTCATATGGATCCTATCACATGCAATACCCCCGTATCCTAACGAAGACAGTACCAGGGTATGCGACAAGGATCCCCTTCGAGTCAATCTTAAGGATTGAACTCCCTTTGAGTCAATCATAATGATTGCACTCCCTTCGAGTCAATCTTAATAATTGCACTCCCTTTGAGTCTATCTCAAGGATAGGCTCCCCGTGTGCATCCTTCGGGTTAGCTAAACCGTACACAGTTGAGCTAACGACATCATGGTCGTGCACCTCCCTTCAATTTGCTTGCAAGACTTTCATTCATTCGTTACGTTCCACTTTTCATTATCGTTATCTTTCACTTTGTTACATATACTTTACGTTCATTCATACATACATCATACCACGTAAAATCATAACATAATACATACTTTTTGAAAACCGTTTAAACATGGAAGGATAACACATACAAAAGCAACAAACACATCATCAACATCATCACATCATAACAGAACCAATCTCAACCAACTACCTCATAAAATCCCCAGAAAATCCTAATTCCAAGATGAAGCACATTTGAACATTCTAGGTGCATGAGCATAAAAATTCTATGTAAAAATAGTCTGGGCGCTTTAGCACTATGCAGGCGCATGAGCCCTGCTTAGGCACTTTTCCACTATGCAGGCGCATGAGCCCTGCTTAGGCGCATTAACACTTAGGCGCATGAACAATTTCAGGCGCATTAGCACTATTAGGGCGCATGACCTTTACTTAGGCGCTTGAGCAACACTTCTGGGCGCATGGGCACTATTTGGGTGCATGGCCAACACTTAGGCGCATGAGCACTTTGCAGGCGCATGAATCCTGAAATTATTATCTATGCTACAAACAGCACCCGAACACAAATCTAACATTTCCTAACACAGATCTATCATACTAAGGGCACTTAATCATGCTAAACATCATGCCTAACCCATAAACAAACTCTAAAACAAAAAGAACATCAGTCGAACAACATGCTGAAACACACGGTAGTTTTAAAAATCTTTTACTCGGTATGCATAACAGCCCCAAAACTTAGAAAATCAGTAAAAGAGGGTCTAGAAACTCACCTGTAGCAAATCTTCAAGCAACACACTTCCACCTTCAATTCAGCTCCTAAAACCCACGAAAACAAGCTCTAAACACCAAGAATCTCGGTCTAGAAGCTGAAAATTCGGTTGAAACCGAACATATACTCAAGAAAACTCACCTTTTGCAGCTTCTTCCTCCTCTCTCTATCTAGAACCATGAGTTCTTCTTCTTTCTTCCTTTTCAGCCGAGAACAATGATGTGGAAGAAGAAGTGGGCGGCCATACTCTTTTAAACCTTAAAATAATAAGGTTTTGTACTTTGTACACTTTACCCCCCTCTACTTGTGTCCATTATCTTTTCTTTCTATTTACTTTCCCTTCCTTTTCTTTTAAATAAAATTCGGGTGTTACACATGTTTCCAGTTTCAAAATAAAGGAATTCCTTTATGATCTTGTCTAACTCCCTTTATGAACGATACTCCCCAAAACCAACTCCTTCGGCTCAGACCATCTCATCTTTGCTATAGCCCGTCTTCCCTCAACTTGATCTGTGGATGTAGTGTCAAACCTTTTACGATGCAATCAGTAGAGCACACAAACAAGTTGTCTATCAAAATGTGGTAGGAGATTTTAGAAGTGTCATGCCAATCAAAGCATACCAAGCCTTAGAAAAAGAAGCTAAGAATCGAGGAAAGGTTTTAAAGAAACAAAGGTGACATCAAAAGAAACAAAGCATCATTATAAACAATTTCACATCAAGTGGGTCAGATAGCACAATAACTATCTGAAAGAACCCAAGGTACTTTGTATAACACCCGAAAACTTGGCTGAATAAAAGAAAGAAAGAATTTTGAGGAAAATTAAAAGAAGAAAAAGATGGGGGGTGTTTTGTGTAAAAGTACACAAAGTCAAAAGTGCACTTTATATAGGCATGACCGCCCATATCACCCTGCTGTTGCTTTTCTTTTACGGCTGAAAGGAGAAGAAGAGGAAGAAAACTGAATCCTCTTGGTTTTAGAGTGAGAAGGAAGCTGAAATCATCTAAGGTGAGTGTTTTCTTGTATAATTGGTTTGGTTTCTCGGTGGTCTCACCCTTAGGAACCGATTAATAAGTGTTCTATGTGTTTTGGTGTTTGTTTTGTTTGTTTTTAGGTGTTTGAACTCTTGTGCAAGCAGGTTGGGAGAAGTTTTACTTGTTTGCTACACTAGTGAGTTCTAGACCCTGATTTCTATATTTTTTAAACTGTTTTAGGGCTGAAAATGCATGGTTAAAATGTTTTACAACTAAAATATGTTTACCCGTATGTATATGTATGTTTATACTTGTGTTCTTTGGTTCGTTAGGTGTTATTGATGCTTAGAACAGTATGTTTAAGCTTAGGATAGGTGATGAAACAGGTTTGAACTGATTCTAAAATATAGAAATGCACAACAGGTAGTCATGCGCCCAAACAGGGCCCATGCGCCTGGGATTTTAGTGAAAATATGCCTAAGTGCAGGCCATGCGCCCAAACAGGGCCCATGTGCCTGTAAATTTCCTTAGAAATCCTAAGTGGGGTTTTGTGCCCCAATAGATCTCATGCGCCCAAAACTTTTGCTTGATAAGCAAAGTATAACCTCATGCGCCTGAATAGTGTCATGTGCCAAGATTTTCCTCTGATGACTAAGTGTAGTCTCATGCACCTGAAAGGTTCATGCGCCCAGAATGTAAGAAAAATGCCTAAGTGTAGGATTCATGCGCCTGAATAGTGTTAATACGCCTAAGCAGGGCTCATGCGCCTGCATAGTGCCCATGCGCCTATGACACTTAGAATATTTTCTGGAATTTTAAGGAATCAGGATTTTTAGGGTTTGACCCTGGTTTGGCTTGGTGTTATTATTTGCTTATTTTATTGTTGTGTTGGGCCGTTCTTGTGTTCCCTATTATATTATTATATGACTTTACGTGGCATGAATTTACTCTTATTCGTAAAGCATTATCTTTAAGAAGTGAAAATATTAATGAAAGTGGAACATAAAGAACGTAAGAAAGTCTTGCAAGCAAATTCACAGGAGGTTCACAACCACTAGGTTGTTAGCTCAACTGTGTGCGGTTTAGCTAACCCGTTGGATGCACACAGGGTCAATCATTGAGATTAAGGGGACCATTATCGTTGCCCCGATACTGGAGTCAGCATTTGTGCACCACGGATGGTGTCTATTATTAGACCTCAGGCCCAGTACCAGGTTTATGCGCATTATATGGGGGGTATAGCGCTTTGGTCCATATCGAAATGAAATATTAAAAGTAAAGGTTCAAGAGAACGACCATGGAAATAGTGAAGAAAGATATAAATGTTGATAATGAATAATATCTGAATGTACGTATGATGTATGATCAAATACAAAAGAGTAACAGTATTTTAAAGAGTATTTTTCTATACAAAACTCATAAAATATTTTCACTATTTTAAAACTAGAACTCACTCAGCAACGCTGACTTTTATGCATTTCCAGTTGGCAGGTAATTTGCTGAGGATGGCACTCGGGGAGGCTACTCGTCGGGGCTAGACTGGCATCCGTTCACTCTTAATAATATTGCTGTTTTGTAATGTAGTTAACTGACCTTTTGTAAACTGATAACAAATAAATGTATTGCTTGACACAGTGTTTATTATGAGGTGAATGGTTTTTGATGTTAATTCCGCTGCATTGTTTTAAGAATTATGTAATGTTTTTTTTTAATTATGCTATGATTGACCAACTCTGAGGTCTCTGGGAACGGGGCCTTACACTTTGCCTATCAACACTATGACAAACCCTATTGCACAAGTGAAGGCCATCACCACAAGTAGTGGCAAAAGCACTAAGGGTGATGCACTGCATTACAACCAATCTTGGGAGAATTTGAAACCAAAACTCTAAGTAATGCAAGTGAAAAGCAAAAGCAACATGTTGCTGTTGCAGAACTAGCAAAAAATACGTTCCACTACCACCCAATGTTCCACCACCTCTGTATCCTGGTTGTTTAAGACAATAATGATGAACACATAATATTGAAAGTTCCTAGGGTTGTTTAAGAAACTCCACATTAACCTACCATTGGTGGAAGCTCTTGCTCGAAGGCCAAATTAGGCTAAATTCTTAAAGGGTGTGCTATGAAACAAAAAGAAACTATAGGAGTTATCACGTGTAGTTTTAAATGAGGAATGCTCTACAGTTCTTCAAAACAAACTAGCTCAAAAGATGACTGAGCCAGGAAGCTTTACCATACCTTGCCTAATAGGAAATCTGCCTGTTAGTAATGCTTTAGTTGACTTAGGTGCTAGCATAACCTCATGTCATATGCGGTTTTCAAAAAGTTAAACTTAGGTGAACCTAGACCGACCCCGTATGAGTATCCAGTTAGCTGATCATTCTATCAAATATCTGAGGGGCATCATTGAAAATCTTTTGGTTAAAATCAACAAATTCGTATTTCCATTTGATTGACATGGACGAGGACAAGAATGTTACTCTTATCCTAGGTCGACCTTTCTTAGAAACCACTCGATCCCTCATTAACGTTTGCACCTGCAGACTTACACTTCGAGTGGATGAGGAAGAAGTAACATTTAAAATAGGACGATCCTTGAAACATCCTCAATATTATGATGACTCACTCTATTACATTGATGTATGTGTTTCAATCATAAACTGTCATTTGAGGGATACCCTTAAAAATGAGGCTTGCAACACTCAATTAATGAAGTCAAAACAAACAAAAGAACAAGCCATTCCAGAACCAAAAGTTGAAGAAACTTCATCTCATCAAGAAGCATACGAGATCATTGAACAAGAATTAGAACCAAAAGCCAAACCGTATATTGAAGATCCACCAGTTTTAGAACTCAAAGAACTCCCATCTCATTTCGAATACTCTTTTCTTGAAAACACGTCTCAGCTTCCTATCATTATCTCATTCACCTCATCTAATGATGAGAAGAACAAGCTGCATAATATGCTCAAAGCACATAAACAAGCAATTGCTGGGAAAATCATAGATATGAAGGGAATCAATCCATCCTTTTGCACTCATAAAATTCTAATGAAGGAAAACTTCAAATCCTCATTCAGCCTCAAAGACTTTTAAATCCGAGCCTGCAAGAGGTTGTTAAGAAAGAAGTAATCAAACTTCTAGATGTTAGTTTCATTTACCTTATTTATGATTCTCCTTGGGTCAACCCTGACCAAGTCGTTACAAAGAAAGGAGGAATGATATTTGTAACCAACGAGAAGAATGATCTAATTCCGACTTATATGATTATAGGATGGAGAGTTTGCATCAGCTATCGCAAATTCAATGATGCCACAAGGAAAGATCTCTTCCCTTTGTCATTCATCGATCAAATGCTTGAAAGATTATTAGGGGAAATGTCTTATTGTTTCCTCAATGGTTTCTCAGGTTATTTCCAAATTCTATTACTCCTGAAAAACAAGAGAAAACAAGATTCACATGTCCATATGACACATTTGCTTATCGGTGAGTTCATTTTTGATTGTGCAATGCCCCTGCTACATTTCAAAGATGCATGGTAGCAATCTTTCATAACATGATTGAATATTCCATGGAAGTTTTCATGAATGATTTCTCAATCTTCGAAAATCCATTCAAACAATGTCTGGAAAAGATGTAGGTTAGATGTGAAGATTTTAACCTTATCTTAAACTACGAAAAGTGTCATTTCATGGTGACGGAAGGAATACTATTAGGACACAAAATCTATCGAGCAAGACTTGAGCTTGATCAAGCCAAAGTCGACACTATCTCCAAGCTTCTACCATTACAACCATGAAAGCAATCAAAAGCTTCCTAGGTAATGCAGGATTCTATCGGCGTTTCATCAAGGATTTCTCTAAAATCACACGTCAAATGACTCAACTCCTTGAGAAAAATGCTCAATTGGTATTTTTTATGAATGCATTAGTACATTCAATTTACTAGAGGAGAGATTGGTAACCACTCCAATCATGGTTTCCCTTAATTGGACGTTGCCATTAGATCTCATGTGTGATATTCAAGGTAGGAGTTGTGTTAGGACAAAGGAAAGACAAGCAATTTCACTCAATTTACTATGAGATTAAATCCCTAAACAATGCACAAGAAAACTACACCACAACCGAAAATAACTTTTTGCGATAGTTTTCGTGTTTGACAAATTTCGCTGGTATCTCGCCCTTTCAAAACAATCGTTTACACCGATCAAGCAACCCTTTGTTATCTGTTCAATAAACAGGATGCAAAGCCGATAGTAATACATTGGATACTTCTAATCTGTCACACCCCGTTGACTGAGTCTGGTCGTGACTGACTGATATCATCACAATGCAACAGAATTAAATAAATTCAAACTTAATCATTACATCATTTAAAATATCCATAAATTATATTGTCTAAATATCCTAATAACGCATGTTACTTTAATTGTGCTAAGATGAATAAGGTGGTGGCTAACTCTCCAAAGGTTCATCTTAGGCGGTACCTATCCTTTTGACACCTGTCATTCAATCTTCCCCTGAAATACACACCTAAAATACATCAACCTAATGTTGGTGAGCTCATGAGTTTAAGACACATTACCTTTCATGAAAAATAATATTCAATAAATTTGTTAGCGACTATAATAATAATATAATATTCAAGGTGCACTATAGAATGTATCACAATCAAACCTGACCCGGACTTTCCCGCCCGAGTGCTAAAATATCCGTTAACCTGTTACTACTAGATTGTTAGGTATAAATGTGCCCTGCTAAGCATGGTTAAATGGAACTAATTTGTGACACAATGATTATTAAATCTCAATGGGGGGTTTTTCTACATAAAGGACCTATTGTGTGCAGGGATTCCCCAAATAGTACTATCCACAAATCACGCGGCTCCTAATGGAGTTAATGATTATGCTCTGTTCGGGGAAAAGAGCAGGTAGAATTTAACCTTAATATAATAATCAACGAGTATGTATTTCACCTCAAAAGTTTTAAAGTAAAAGGGGATTCGTGAGACTCACCTGTGGGTTGATCACGTGGCTACTTGAAAGGTTTGGATGCTACCGACCAAGAGGGTTCCTATATTTATTTCAAATGAATTAGTACCTTTATTAAGAGATCAATTAAGCCCAACCCTCATGTTTTGTATTTGTCTTACATGGCTTGATGTTTCATATCACACATGTGTAATCTTATTTTAGGTCCTTGAGTTTGAAGTTAGTATCTTTAGTTTTTGTAAGGCCCCGTTCCCGGGACGCTTACAGCTGGACCATCATCGCATAAAATATTTAAAGCAAACATCACTTTTGCAGCGGAATTTAAAAACTTTCATTTATAATTAAAACATGTTATCTCATTACATAAATCGTTTACATTGCAAAATACAACATCATATCAAAATGTGGATGCCAGCCTCAAAACGTCCCCAGTAGCGTATGCATCCATGCCTGCAACTTCTCAGCATCAACAAAATACCTGCCAACTATCATGCATACAAAAAGGTCAGCGACGCTGAGTGAGTTCTAGTTTTATAAATAAAATACTTTTCTTCCTTTAAAAACATAACCTTCACATTCGTACGCGATCACACATCATACGTACACATTGATAATCTTTATTATTATCTTCATCATCATTCATTCGTATGTTTCGTACTTACATCATTATCTTTCACTTCAATCTGGATCCTGTCTCATGCAATACCCTCGACTCATGTCCGAAGACCGATACTGTGCCGGGGCCTGTAAACAAACCCCCGACTCATGTCTGAAGACCGACACAGTACCGGGGTACGCGACAAGGACCCCGTCTCTGTTTGCAACACCCCCGACTCATGTCTGAAGACTGGTACTGTGCCGGGGTCTGTAAACAAACCCCCGACTCGTGTCCGAAGACTGACACAACACCGGGGCGAGCATCATGACATCACTCGGGTCAATCTCATGGATTAAACCCCTTACGAGTCTATTGTGACACACAATCACTCACCTCAGCCTGGCATACAAGTCTGTTGTGACAACACAGTCACTCACCCCGACCTTGGCTTACGAGTCTTTTGTGACAACACAGTCACTCACCTCAGTCTTGCTTACAAGACTATTATTACGTTCCAGTTTTCATTAACGTTATCTTTCACATTGTTACATAATACTTTACGTTCATTCATAGTCATACATCAAACCACGTAAAGTCATACATCATACATAACGTATAATATAACATAATACGTACGTTTTGAAAACCGTTTAACGAAGAAAGATAACACACCACACACACACACACCGAAGACCACATCACATCATCATGCAAACACCAAGCATAAGCCAACACAACAACAACAAAACCTATCTCAAACAACCACCTCCTAAAACCCCTTAGAAAGCCCTAAGTCGAAAACCAGGCGCATGGGACATCTTAGACGCATCAGTAGAAAATTCTAAGTGTAAAAGCTTCTAGGCACATCAGCACTATTTGGGTGCATGAGCCCTATTCAGGCGTCCCGACACTTAGCCGCAAGAACAATTCTAGGCGCATGGGCACTATGCGGGCGCATGACCCACACTTAGCCATTTTCATACTTTCTGGGCGCATGGCCACTATTCAGGCGCATGACCTTGGCGCATTAGCACTATTTGGGCGCACCACCTTTGGGTGCATGAGGACACTTAGGCACATAACACTTGGGCACATGAGAACATTCTGAAATGTGTCTAAACTACCAAAAATCATCCGAAAGGCATTCTAACACTACCCAAGCACATGTCTAGCATACTAAAGCCCTTAAAAGCATACTAACCACAATTCTAACCTCTAAAACAGTTCTAAACATACAATCACAGCATCACAGACGAACAACAAGCTGAAACATATGGTTATCCTTGAAAACCTTTTATCCGGTATGCATAATAGCCCCAAACACTTTAAAATCTGTAAAAGAGGGGTTCTCTAGACTCACCTGAAGCAGATCTTCAAACTAGGTACTTCCACCTACGATTTCTGCTTCAAATTCCAGAGAACAACTTCTAAAACATCAAGAACTTCGGTTTAGGACATAAAACCCAACTGAAACCGAACTCGTGTTCAAGAGAACTCACATTAGCAGCTGCTTCTTCCTCTTTCTCCAAAAACCTGCAAGCTTTCACCCTTTTTCTGCTTTAGCCGAAGGCCAAAAGCAGATCTTTGCTTTTAAAGAGGTGGCCATACCTCTTATATTATTAAAATAATAGAGTTTTTTGTTCGTTTACAACTTTAGTCCCTCCACTTGTGTCCATTTACTTATCTTTCTGGATACTTTTCTTTTCCCTTCTTTTAAATAAAATTCGGGGTGTTACAGTTTTACTTAAGGTTAGGTCAACATCTTATAAGTTCTGGTTATTATTGTTATTATAGGTGTGAAATGGTCCCAAACCAGTAAGGCTTCAACAATTGGTAAGATTGGTCCCTTAACTTTGCTAGATTGACATTTTTGACCCTAAAGTTTGAGTTTTTTGCACTATAATTTCTTATGATGACTTTTATCGTTTTAAGTCGATTATGCTACTGTAATAAGTTAGTTTTTACATCAATTGATATTTCTTAACGGTTTAAAGGGCTTGTTTTCGGTTTAAGCGTTTTATGGAGTTATATTTAGAGACTTTCTTATTTGAGGTCGTTGAATGGTCCAAATGGAGGCTTTGTATTAATTATAACTTATTTAAATAATAATGGGTCTTTGGATGTTATGGTTATAAGATTTATAAGTTACTTATTGTGTTTTTAAACGTATACCGTATCGTTTTTCGGGTATGTTTGTGATGTAAGTTTTAATCTATGGTTTTTATTAAATTTAATTTTTTTAATTTAAGTTTTATGTCACATACTACTGTAAAATCATCAATTTCATGAGATTACGGATTATATGTGCATTTTTTGATTTTTTAATTATTATACCGGTGGTTATTTTATATAAATGATATATTTTGTCGGTTTTGGAGTTTTAAAGGTTAACGGTTTGGGTTTCAGTTATCTTTAGGCAACTTTTTATCATATATGACTTTAATATATTTATTATCACTTATATTTTTTGTATTTTTCAGTAATATTACTCTTACGCTTGTTTTTAACAATTTTCTCTATTTTCAAGTGAATATCTTTTGTATTTTTGTTTACAAATGAAATAAATTATAAAAATTATGAAATTTAATTTCTAGGCTTGTTAATATTATAATTCTACTATAATTTTTATATAATTAAAATTTAATAGATTCACAATTTTCGTTATCTAGCTAGGTTAGTCTCGTTAAGTGTCCGTTAAGTCCCGGTTTCTCTACTTTAAGCGCTTTAGCTTGGTTTTCCGTTCCCAAATGGTCTTATAAGATATATAATATGTAACTAACCTCATATTTCATTAGTTTAGGTCCCCAACTTGATTTCTATAATTTTTACAAAAATTAATGCATTTTCACACTTTACCTTATTCATAAAATACAAATGACCATTCTATAAATTATGAAATTCTATTCATAGGTTTAAATGAATAAGTTTAACTTCTAGAAATATTTAAATCATTATTTATACACTTAAATTATATACTTTCATATTTTATGAAAACGGGTTTTTTCGGGTGGACTAGTTTTATCCAAACTGGGTTTGTGACCTAGGTGGGTTATAAGAAAGCTTTTGTATCATTTAGTTACTGTAAAATAAAGTTCTTTAAAGCTTTATAAAAAGTTGGGGTGTCATGGGGTTTATCGTGTCACTATCATGACGATACGCGAGGTTTTGCGTGTCTTTGGGTTTTATCGAATTACCTTGATGCAACGGTGGATCATAGGGGTTTTAAGGGCGGAAGTGAGGCCTTGAGATGACAAGAGAATTATTTTTAAAATAATAGATTAGGCCAGGCCTATGGATAAAATAAATGGAAGGTAGAGCTTGATGGTGTACAAGTATGTGTGTGTGTTCAAGTGATGTTTACCTTAACTTGTTGGGGTTGATGGTGCTTGAGTTTAGGCTTATCCCTAGCATCAAAAGGATGGAGTTTTGATGCTTAATGAGTACAAGAGAGTAGAAGATTATCTAAGAGAGAGTGGAGAGTGTTTCGAGAGAGTTGTAGTTTGAAATGAAAGTGGGGGTAGTGGTATTGTTAGAACTCTTAAAAGATTAACATTTTGTCTTTTGTGTTTTTGTCATAGTATAGGGACTTATTTTGTAAATATATGTTTCTTGTTTTTATTTGATAGTATAAATAGGATATTTTATGTATTGTGTAGGTAGACCTAGAGACCTAGAGATCTAGAGACTAGAGACCTAGAGAACAAAATAGTTAGAACAGAGAACAACTGTAACTACCACTTACACTTTGTATCCTAAGCATTTGCTATCAATGAAATCTATGAATATTTGAAGTAATTTCTTGTGTTTGATTACTTTGTGTATGAATTGATCATTTTATTACGATATCATCACATATTGATCTATTTTGAACCTATCAAATAGTATCAAAGCTTTCGGTTTAGTGATCAGAGCTTATCAGCATTTTTGAGCTCTTTGAATCTCTTGAAATCTGTGTTGATTGCAATTTGATCGATTAATTGTTGATTTATGTTGTGTTTCATCCATAGAAACATGATTTGAATCACAATTTGATGAGTAATGATCAGATTTGTGTTCGAACTGTGTTCTTCATTTTCGAACTGAAATTCGATCAGAAAATAGATTTGTTGTTGTTGTTTGATCAAAAAGTTGATTGAAGATTATTAATCAATCTATACTACTTAATTGGAAGTTTTTAGATCAATTTAAAAAGTTTTGAAGAATTTCATAAGATCTGAGTTTGTTGAAGATGATGAATTTGGCGCTTGAGTTGTGAAAAAATGCTGAAAATTGCTAAGTGATCAGACGCATTACAACTATTTAGGCATTTCATCACTGTTAAGGCATTTTCAAAACAGGTGTTTTGCAACTATTGGGACGCATTAAGACTATTTGGTCTCTTTAAGACTTGTCGAAACTTTAGCAATTCTAGACGCTTGAGAATTGTTTGAGCGTTTCTACCTCAGGCATTTCTATACTATGTAGGCGTTTGAGAACTGTTCAGACATTTCTTCAGTTGGCCATTTCAGAATTCATCTAAGGCATTCCCTTAGACGTTTCTTGTTCAAAGCCAGGCGTTTCACGAGTTTCAGGCGCATCAGCATTCAGATTTTTCAGTAAACACTTAGAAATTTTTTCAAAAACTAAAAATCCAAAAATATTTTTCATTTCATAGTTTCTTTTTAAAATCTTAAAGACAACAAAAACAAGTCATTTTCATTAATTCAAAAATACAAAATGGTTAAGTCTGAAGATTCTGAGAACAGGGTTCCCAAGCTTAAAAATAGAGCTGATTTCAAAAATTGGTCTCTCAAATTGAAGCATCATCTAAACTCCATTGACACTAACTTGTGGAAGTCAATAGAGAAAAGACCACATATCCCAGTTACATCCGATAGTCCTGATAGAGGATTTGTCTATACAAATGACCCTCCAGAACTGTATCTTGAGGATGGTCTACAAGGTGATGACTTAAGGAAGGTGAAGAATGACATCAAAGCTTATGCATTTATATGCAAGGGGTTACCATTGGAAGTCTTGACTAGACTTGAAGGTTATCAAACTGGTTACACCATGTACAAAGCTTTGAAGATCATTTGTGAAGGTGGTAAAGATATACAAGATCTGAAGAAGCAGAAACTCAAGAGGCAATTGGAGTTATTTGAGCATCTTTCTAGTGAAACAATCAATCAAATGATGAACAGATTCATGCAATTAACTACTGAAATGTCAACTGCTGGTATAAAAAATGATCTCAAAGATCTAAATTACAGACTTCTGAATGCTCTTCCATCTTCATGGAAACAGACAGTCACTCTGTTGAAGCATACAAAAAAGTTTCCTATAGATCTGGATCTTTTGATTGCCAAAATTGAATCAGTTGAAATTGATGAGAGCTCCAGAAACAATGATAGAGCTGCATCAATGTCTCAGTATAAGTACATTGCTTCTCTAGCTAACATAGTGGAGAATGCTTTTCTGGCTAAAGATGATAATTCTCCAGAAGACGAGGGTGATTTGTTCGTTGGAGCTGGTTTCTTCATAGATTTTTCTTACACATGTGCTCCAGTTTATACAACTCAACCTCAACCTCAGTCTCCTCCTAAAACTGAAACTCGTAAAACTCAAACTGAGACTCCATCTTCTAACTTTGTTAAAACTAGCAAAGTTAAAGATGTTATTAATATGCTTTTACAGGATGATGAGTCAAAATCTGCTTTTACTGCTTTCATGGCAAGTTTTCATGCTTATTAAGGTAGTCATCTAACCCAGTTAGATCTTGTTTTGCAGGATTTGTTTGAGATGGATCCTGATGATGTGGAAGAGATAGACTTGAATTGGCAGATGGTAATGATTGCTTACAGAACATAGAAACACTCATATGTTAATAGGAACTACAAGCCAAGTGCAAACAAATCTGTTGGCTTTGATAAATCAAAGTCAAGGTGTTTCAACTGCAACAGTTATGGTCATTTCTCAAAGGAATGTAAAGCTCCCAGAAATCAAGGTGGAAATGGTCAAGCAGGTTATAGCAGTCAAAGATACCAACAACAGTCTCAGAAAAACTTTCAAAATCATCTGAAGAAACAAAGAAAGCTCTTGTTGTTAGCATCAAAGATGGCTATGACTAGAGTGCTTATGCTAAACAATTCATAGCTGATCTAACATCTAGTTTAGCTCTTGTTGCTGAAGTTCAAAATGAAGACTGGTCTGAATAAAATGATCCTAAGACAGAAGGTGATTCTAAAAATGATGATGAAGATTATGATTGGAGTGACAAATCTGACCTGAAAGAGGATTCAGAAGAAATTGCACTCATGGCTCAGTCTGAACAACCAAAGGTTGAGCATCCATCATCTGACTCTGATACTTCTTCAAGTTATCCTAAAATTCCTATTGAAGTCTGAAAGAAAATATGCACAAAAGCATGTTTTGATCAAGTTGAGCATTACAGAATATATTCATTTAAAATCTATGACAAACTTAAACAAGAAGTAGTAATGCACAACAAACTAAAAAACGATCACAAAGTCTCAGATGAAAAGATCTTATCTCTACAAACCTCATGGACTAAAACTCTACAAGAACTTGAACTTGTTAAAAAACAAATTGAGGAGATGACTAAAAATTTAGAAGAAGAAAAAATAGCTCATGCTGCAACTCAAGTTGATCTAGCGAAAGTTAAAAGTTTAAAAACAATTGTAGAACAGTTTTTAAGTGAGAGGAAAGATAGAAACAAAACAGGTCTAGGTTTTACACATGAGCCCATGCCTGAATCTATCACAAACACTTTACCAGAAAACTTTAACACATATGATCACTCACCTGAAAACAAAGCTAAACTCAAAGCCTTTCAAAATAAGAAAAAGAATTCTGAAAGTGATGAAGAGAAAACAAATGTTGAGATATTTGAGGAACAAGATTCAGAAAAGATTAAAAATGGTCATCCAATGAAAGTTAAATCTTACGAACCACGACCAAAGAATAAGAAAATGTTTGTTCCCAAAGAGTATGTTGTAGAATAAGTAATTGTAAAGAATGATAAACAAAACTCAAAGAATAAAGAGAAAGTAAAGCAAGATGAAGTAACATTTGAAGATTCGTTTTCTTACGGATTAAACAATCCAGACTTCATCAAATGGCAGAAAGAACAAAAAGATAAAGAAAATTCAAAAGAGTCTTCTACTGAAGATGGTCAATCACAAAGCAAGCAGAGTTCAGCAAGATCAAGAAACTAGAGAAGAAGAAGGAAAAATGCTAATGCTAAATCCTCTCAGAATAAAAATCAAAACAATCAAAATCAAAGAACAAATCAATCTAATCAGTTTAAATCAGTGAAGTTTGTGTCTACGGGTACTTTTGATATGAACACAATTCCTGAAATCAAACCAAACTCAAAAAACAAATCTAACTCTAATCTAAAAACAAGTTCAGTTCCAAAGTCTTCCGCTGTTAACAAAAGATTTGTATCTAAGGTGTCTAGGAATGGTGTTAATGAACAAAAGTCAAAACCCAAATTTCAAAAGAACAAATTCTCAAATAAAAAACAACAGATTAACTTTATAACTCCTAAATCAAAAAAAGGATCAAATGTGGCTTCCACATCAAAGGTTAATCAACAGTTGTTTAAATTTCAACTAAGGTACTGTGATATATGTGATATGTACAATCATAATACTGATGAATGTTTCTTTAACAGGTACTGTCACATTTATGATATGAAAAATCATTCAATACCTGATTGTAATTTTAACAAGTATTGTACCATTTGTGATGAAAGAACACACAAAACTGAGAATTGCTACTTCCGAAGGAACTCGCCAAGGAATGGATATGTAAATCCATAATTTCAAAGATATCAAAGTGTTGGTTTTCAAAGATTAACAAAACAACCTTCCTTAGGCTTGAGAACTTTTCGAAGGATTGATTCGGATTGTGATGATTCTTATGCTGTGAATCCAAAGAGTTATAATCAAGGAAAATTCATTTCATGATCTGTGAGAATGAACAATACAATGTTTGGTAATCAAAATTTTTCTAAAAATGTTTCTTCTGATGGTTTGAATTATCTTGACGATGATCTTGAAAAACGTTACCATACTTTACGGACTATGCAAATCAAAGATAATCAAAAATTTATCAGAAACGGAATTGGTAAATTTACACAGCAAAAGAAGCCTGATTTGAATAAGCTTTATTTCAAACAGTTTACCATTGTTGATAAATTTGGCAAGCCCAAGACTATATCGGCTTGGGTTGATAACTCAACTTAAATCTCTTTGAAATGCAGGTACGCCCAAGAAGACCAATTAACATGTGGTATGTTGATAGTGGGTGTAGCCGGCATATGACAGGCAACCATGCCTTGCTTCAAGATTTTAAGTTAAAAGATGGTACTCATGTTGCATTCGGAGGTGATACAGGTGGTAAAATAATAGGAGAAGGAACAGTGTCCAATGGGATTATTAGCTTTGATAAAGTCAACTATTATTCACAGTTGAACTTTAATCTTTTAAGTGTTTCCTAAATTTGTGACAAATCTTACTCTGTTCTATTTGATGATTCTTTTTGTTATATTTTGAAGCCAGGTTTTCAGATAAGCAAAGAATGGGTAGTTGTTAAAGCTGTTCGTGATTGAGATGTATACAAGTTAGATATGTTTCAAGTAGATCCATCTACAGAAACAACATGCCTAATTGCTCAAGCATCAAATGTTGAAAGCCAGTTATGGCATAGACGTCTCGGGCATTCCAATTTTAAGAACCTAAACAAGCTTGTAGCAGGAAATCAAGTAGTAGGTCTTCTAACAAAGAAGTTTGCTACAACAGGTCTCTGCTCAGCGTGTTTAAAAGGAAAGCAATACAAAGCGTCTTATAAGCCTAAGCTGATAAACTCAAATTCCAAGCCACTCCAGATGTTGCACATGGACCTATTCGAACCAAAAAATGTGTAGAGTATTGGAAATAAATCTTATTGTTTAGTTATCATTGATGACTTTACAAGATTTTTATGGGTTTTCTTTTTGCATGCTAAATCTGAAACTGCTGAATTGTTAAAAGAATTCATCATTAAAGTAGAAAATCAATTAGAAAAAAATGTGAAAATTATCAGAAGTGATAATAGAACTAAATTTAAAAATTCTAATATTGATATGTTTTGTACAGAAAAAGGTATTGCTCATCAGTTCAGTGCTCCTAGAACTCCACAACAAAATGGAGTTGCTAAAAGGAAAAACAGAACTTTGATTGAGGCTACACGTTCCATGTTAGTAGGTGCAAAGATTCCAATTACTTTCTGGGATGAAGCCATATCCACTGCATGTTTTGTACAGAATCGTACATTGATTTTGAAAGATAAACAGAAAACTCCTTATGAGTTGATGTTTGGCAGGAAACCTACTATAGATTTTCTTAAATCTTTTGGTTGTCCAGTTTTGATTTTAAATTCAAGTGACCAGCTAGGAAAATTTGATGCTGATGATGGATTTTTCGTTAGATATTCGCAGTTTCAAAAGCCTTTAGAGTTTATAACTCTTGGACGAATGTCATTCTTGAAAATTTTAATGTAAAATTTCTTGAAAACTCTTTTCCATCAGTTGCAAATGGTCCAGCTTGGTTGTTTGATTTACATTTTTTGTCAAACTCTTTTAATTCTAACTTGTTTGACTCTCCAGGTGAGAAAAAGAAACAAGGAGGAGATCTCGGATCTTTCAGCGATGATTTTGATTCTAATGATATGGATGATTCTAGCCCAGATTACCTATTCTTCTCATTTGTTAAAGATCCAGTATTTCGTTCTGAATCTCATGATCAATCTCACTCAAAACAAGCACAAGAACATCCCATTTCTGAAAATTCCAATCTTTCACAACCTATTCCTAATGATGGTCCTGAAATTATACAACCTGAGTCCGGAACGTCATCGGTTTCTGATGATGTAGTTATTACTGATAATCTTGATTATTTTATCAACTCACCGACTCAAGTTCCTAATTTCAATCCACATACTTCGAACTTATTGCATCAGCTTTCTGACTTGAATCAATCTAATATCGATGTTAATGTTCAAGGAAATAAGATTCCAACGTCTCGTATTCACAAGAACCATCCTACGTCTCAGATTATCGATCCATTGAACTAGAGAACGAGGAGAAGTCATTCAAAACAAGCAAATCTCTGCTTATACTCGTGTTTTCTATCTCAAGTTGTTCCTAAAACCATCACCGAAGCATTAAATGACAATATTGGATTGAGGCAATGCAAGAAGAGTTATTGCAATTTTGCAAACAAGAAGTGTGGAAGCTTGTGGAATTACCTGAAGGAGAAAATGCCATAGGCACAAAATGGTTGTTTAGAAACAAATCAGATGATCGGGGAATTGTTGTTCGTAACAAAGTGAGACTCATTGCACAAGGTTACACTCAAGAAGAAGGAATAGATTATAATGAAGTATTTGCTCCAGTTGCAAGACTTGAATCAATTCATGTCTTCCTGGCTTATGCATCATTCATGAAATTCAAGGTGTATCAGATGGACGTTAAATGTGTTTTATTGTATGGACCAATCACTGATGTTGTGTATGTCAAGCAACCTCCAGGTTTCGAAGATGCAGAATATCCTCATCATGTGTATAAGCTGAGTAAAGCATTGTATGGTCTCCATCAAGCTCCTAGAATTGAGTAATTAAGTTGTCTGAATCATAAAAATGATAAAAAACCTCCCTTTGCTGAATAAGAAAATTTATAGAGAAATCTGTCAAAGTTAACTACCTGATTGTATATATTGTGTGTGCATGTTAAAAAGAAAATGAAAAAACAAATACAAAAATAAAAAATTGCAAAATCAAAAGAGAAAAATATAAAACAAAAAATAGAGTTATTCTTGTTAGTTAATTATTTAGGACTGAATCTGTCTTTGCAATTTATGAGAAATGATAGATACATTAGTTCTGATTAGTTGCATACTTCACTCAATACCAAAGTCTGATGTGATCAGATATGATGTGCAGGTAAGCTCATGCAATTATACTAAAAAAGTAAATTCTTATGATTAAACTAAATCAATCATGCATTCATGTTTGTCCATTTTAGTACCAATAAGTAGTGTTGACTTCTCAAATTGATTGCTTGTAAAGTCATAAACTCACACCTGGTGGCGATATGAATAACCATGAGCTCTAATTATTTAAAGCATCTATTCACTTCTCGGTTATTAGTCATCATAGACCTAAAGTGATAAGATATCCTTTGTTGTAAGTCATTACAGACCTGGATATTCTCTCTTGATGCAAAAGATGCCAATATGCATAACCTAAACATAAGATCTGGTTATAAGTATATGTCAGGATAAAAAGTTGAGAAAAGTGCTTTCTTGTATATCTTGACAAGAGTTGAGCTCTCTAAGTCTAAGTGTGACTTACATAATGTCATATCTAATCGTACCTTAATCAATCCAAGAATTGAAAAAGTAAGTGTGCTGAGTATCTTGCCAAAAGCACTCATTTTCGGTCCTTAGAACTCGTGTCTCCTCTGCTACGGGAATGCTGAGCTGGAACACATTTGATCAGGATTTAATTACTATCAATGACTATACATTATTTAATTTTTTTAATGTGATGATATTAACTGATATGATCTCACTGCAGGCATGTGATTCAATTGTATATAGTAGATTTTTCTTCTGCTTTAATTTTGATTTTTGCAAGATTTTCTATGTGCAGGCATGTTGATAATGATTAGTTTGCTCTACTTGCAAGATAAAAGAAACTTCTAAGTTTATGAACTTAAAAGTTTAGGGGGAGTAAAAATAAAAACAGAAAATTAATGAAAAGTGTCAAATGTAAAAAATAAAAAATTAAGTGCTTTGGATGGAAAGGATGAAGCTGAAAATCAAGCATGTGTGTGCTTAATATGATGTAAAAATGAACCTGATAAGAATTCAAAATAAGTGGAAAAGCTTCTTGCAAACAAAACAAGACTATTTGTGTTGTAAAAGTTTCAAAATAGAGACTAAAATGATGGGAAAGTGTTTTGAAAAACTAAAACATTGATTCAAAGTGTTTTTCAAAATGTGCTTTGTTGGTGTTTGAATTGAAAATTCATGTTTAACAATGAAAATATGAGTTCAAATGATTTATGGTGATTTTAAACAAAAACAATTTGATTGTTAAATTTGAGGGTAATTAGTGAAATTTTTGGGTGATAGTAAAAAATTGATCAAGTGTTGAGACAATGTGCATGAACAATGCTAATGCGCATGAACAGTACTAATGTGCATAAAAGTGTTCAGATGGATGTTGTAAAAATTTCAAGTTTCAGACTCATGGAAGGTTTCTCATACGCTTGAATAGTACTCATAAGTCCAAATTAGGAGTATGATGAAGTTTAGGAATTTGTACAAATGTTGAGCGTTTTGTTCCGTACATACGCCTAAACAGTTGTCATGTTGCTGAAAATTGTTAAGTGTTGGGTGTATCAACTTATGCTCATGCGCCTGAACAGTTTCAGACTTTCCAAGTGGTTAGACGTTTGAAGATGATGATTACTCCAAGTGTTAGGCGTTTCATCAAGTCTCATGCGCCTGAACAGTGCCCAAACACCTGAATAGTACTCATGCGTCTGAAGACTTAGTGTGAAACTTAGTCTCATATGCCTTCATAGTGCTCATGTGTCTGAAAATTTAGTATGAAATCTATTCTTATGTGCCTTCATAGTGCTCATGCGCCTAAGACTTTTTACACTTATATATATTCAACACTTGTAGTTCTCAATCATTCATTTACAAGCTCAAACTCTCTGAATCACACATTCTCACACCTGATACATTCATTCTATCAACATATGATTGTTACCTGTTAATCCATGTGATATATAGGCACAAGAGAATGTGATTGCCGAGGAGTCTTCACTCGAGGTTATCAAAGCTGTGGCTGATTCACCTATTCATATGTTATATGAAGGTGGAAGCTCAACAAAATATGCTATAGTCCTTTCTGAGAACTTGAACGCTGAGCAGATCATAGAATCTTTTAAAGAAGTCAAGTTTGTGATCAAGAAGGCTTTGCAAGAGTTGGAACTCATCAAAGAAAATCTGGTGTTCAAGATAAAAGAAGAACCAAAAGAATAAAATGAAGACTGAAGACAATGTAAATCTTAGGGGGAGTATTGTGAGAACTTTTAAAAGATTAACATTTTGTCTTTTGTGTTTTTGTCATAGTATAGGGACTTATTTTATAAATATATGTTCCTTGTTTTTCTTTGATAGTATAACTAGGATATTTTATGTATTGTGTAGGTAGACCTAGAGACCTAGAGACCTAGAGATCTAGAGATTAGAGACCTAGAGAACGAAATAGTTAGAACAGAGAACAACTGTAACTATCTCTTACAATTTGTATCCTGAGCATTTTCTATCAATGAAATCTATGAATATTTGAAGTAATTCCTTGTGTTTGATTACTTTGTGTATGAATTGATCATTTCATTACGATATCATCACAGATTTATCCATTTTGAACCTATCAGGTATAGATGGGGTCGGTCAACAAGGGTATTGAAGAGGGGTTTGGGAGTCTCAAATCTTGGATTTCACAATATTATGGCTGGGATTTTATAGGGATATGGCAACTATTGCAAGTCACTAGTTCCTTAGGCAACTCCTTCATGCATTGGGTGGCTTGGGTGGTGATTTGACCAAGCATAGATTTATTCATTTATGTAAAAAATTTTTTAACAAAATCCATGTGTAGGCTGATATGTGTGTGTGTGTGTCGACTTATATATATATATATATATATATATGTATATATATATATGTATATATATATATGTATATATATATGTATATATATACGGGTGTGTGTGTGTGGGGTGCAAGCACTCGTACGTATGTATGTATATATTCATGTGTGTATGTGCTATTTTATGTAGTAATATGATTATGATAACTTTTATTTCACTAGATGATCTACTAATTTAATGTAAGGTTTCATAGGATTACTATTGTGAATTTGGTTTTTGACATAACATAGAGTTCTCATGTTAGTTAATTATGCTTGTATGGTTTTTTACAATTATTGTTATTATTATTATTTAAGTTAGTTGTTGCAAGAGGATGTCATGTTTTTATAAAAGTGCAAGTCTTTTAATCTCTTATATATTTATATGTTTTTAGACTTATGGGATCATAATTTATCATTTAATTTTAAATGTCTAATATTTTATAATTTAAAAGGTTATGTTTGTTAAGTTTTGTTGATGATCTTAAGTTGTAATAAACGTTATAGGTTTGCTTGGTTGTTTTTGTTTGGATGAGTCGATGTTAATGGTTTTAAAGTTTTAATATTCAATAAGGCTCCACGTATTCAATTTATTAATCAAGGTTTATTTTGCAACTTTTGTCTTCTACGGTATCAGGCCCGAGGCCCATTTGATCGGTTCAGCATACTCTATAATCATATGATAGCCCATTGGCCCATATGATGCCCATTAAGTTTTATGATTAGATGTCCCAATTAGGTTTAGTTGGGCCAAAGCCCATTTGGCTGTGTGTTTATAGGTAGGCCTAAGCCCAATATTGTTGGGCCCAACTCATGGGCTCCCTAGACAAGGTATGGTGTCATTATGTGGCCCAATAGGTTTTTTTAAAAGAAAACTTCTAGGTCCAAAAACCGGTGTTGTCACATTCTCCTCTACTTATAGAAATTTCGTCACCGAAATTTACTTAAGGTCGTTTACTAAATGTTAAGCTGTTAATCTAGCATGTCAAAATCATAATAGTTATAAAACACAAATGGGAGATATTACCATGTTACAAGGTTAATCAGGTGTTGTGTGATGCTAGGGTTGGAGTTTTATATGTGTTTTCTAGAGTTTCGCCAGCGGGGGTCGGGGATCTAAACAAATACGGGTAGTTCTTTTTGATTTCGCTTTCTGGTTCCCACGTGAACTCGGGTCCTCTCTTGGAATTCTACTTGACCTTCACAATGGAAATTTTTCCCGTCTAAGTTTCTTTTCTTGTTGAACCAAGATTTCAAGCGGCTCTTCCACGACTTGTAATTTATCGTTGATTCGCACTTCGGTGTAGGGCATTTCCAGTGTTTCGTCGGACAGACACTTTTTGAGGTTATATATGTGGAAAGTGTCATATATGCCTCCTAGCTCTTCATGTAGTTCAAGCTTGTACGCAACGGGTCCAACCCTCTCGATTATCTTAAAAGGTCCAACGTACCTTTGGTTTAGCTTTCCTCGCTTCCCAAACCGAATTAGCTTTTTCCAAGGAGACACTTTCAGCATTACGTTGTCCCCCACTTAGAACTCTAAAGGTTTTCTTCGGTTATCAGTGCAACTTTTTTGTCAGTCTCTCGTGGCGGTGAGATGTTCTCGGATTTGATAGATTTTGTCAGTCGTCTCCTGAACTATCTCTGGTCCAGTCAGTTGACTCTCTCCAATCTCTACCCAACAAACTAGAGATCGACACTTGCACCCATAGAGTGCTTCAAATGGTAAGACCTTGATGCTTGTGTGGTAACTATTGTTG
The DNA here is from genome assembly GCA_025506505.1 of Flaveria sonorensis. NCBI lineage: Eukaryota > Viridiplantae > Streptophyta > Magnoliopsida > Asterales > Asteraceae > Flaveria > Flaveria sonorensis. The sequence continues at coordinate 98,558 of JACCIY010000489.1, forward strand.
TATGAAAATTCGTCCAGTGGCAAGTGGGCATCCAACTTCCACCAAACTCTATCACACAAGTTCTTAACGTTTCTTCAAGCATTTGAATCGTTCTCTCACTTTGGCCATCCGTTTGGGGGTGGTATGTGGTACTTAGGTCTATATGTGTTCCCAGTGCTTGCTGGAATGACTGCAAGAATCTGGAAGTGAAGCGGCTATCACTATCGGATATTACTAACAGTGGTACCCTATGCCTGGATATAATTTCATCGACGTATAATTTGGCTAGCTTCTTTATCTTATAATCCTTTCTTATTTCTAAGAAATGCGTTGATTTAGTCAGTCGATCTACAACTACCCATATAGCATCATGCCCTTTTAAGGTTCAAAGAAGTTTGGTGATAAAATCCATGGTAATATGCTCCCATTTCCATTTGGGTATTTCAGGTTGTTGAAGTAACCCTGAAGGTTTTTGATACTCTTCTTTAACATTGGAGCAGGTTAAGCGTTTCCCCATATAGGTGGCTATTTCTCTATTCATACCTAGCCACCGGTAATTTACCTTCAGATCCTTGTACATCTTGTCACTCCCGGGGTGGATGGAATACTTGGTCTTATGAGCTTTGTGTAGTAATACTCTCTTAACTCACCTTGATTTTGGACCCACACTCTTCCATTCATTCTCATTATCCTGTCATCTTGGGTATCCAGTAAGTTCTTCATTACATTTGATCCTTCCTTGCTATAGTTCTCTGCCTTTAAGGCGTCCGTTTGGGCCTTTCGTACTTGATCCATCAGCTTGATCCGTGCATCCATCCGTAGTGCATGAACCCTTAGTGGTTTTGCTCTTTCTTTCCTACTCAATGCATCGGCTACTATGTTTTTTCCCAGGGTGGTATCTGATTTCGTAGTCATAGTCGCTGAGGAGTTCCACCCATCTCCTCTGCCTCATGTTCAACATCTTTTGGTCCAGGATGTGTTGCAAGCTTTTATGGTCAGTGAAAATCACACATTTTGTTTCGTACAAGTAGTGCCTCCAAATTTTAAGTGCAAAAACCACGGCTCTGAGTTCTAGATCATGGGTGGTGTAATTTTGTTCATGCACCTTCAACTGTCATGAGGCGTACGCTATCATCGTATCTCTTTGCATTAATACACACCCAAGCCCTTGGCGTGATGCTTCGCAATAGACAGTGAAGTCTTCTGTTGCTTCGGGAAAGGATAGAATTGGTGCACTGCATAGCTTCTGTTTTAGGGTTTCGAAGGCTTCTTGTTGCATGGTTCCCCAATCGAACTTGGTGGTCTTTTGGGTTAAGTACGTTAAAGGCCTGGCAATCTTTGAGAAATTCTCGATGAACCGTTGATAGTAGCAAGCCAAACCTAAGATTTGCCTTACCTCAGTGGGTGTCTTAGGGGCTTACCATTTCTTGATCGCCTCAATCTTAATAGGATTTTCCTGGATTCCTTTTTCGCTGACCATGTGGCCAAGAAACTAGACCTCTCACATCCAAAACTCACATTTTGAGAATTTTGCATATAGTTGCTCATTCCGGAGTAATTCCAAAATCATCTTCAAGTGAAGCTTGTGTTTGTCCTCAGTTTTGGATTATATTAAGATGTCATCTATGAATACGATGACAAACTTGTCTAGGTATAGCTTGTACACCCTATTCATGAGATCTATGAATACAGCAGGGGCGTTGGTTTAAACCGAATGGCATAACAAGGAACTTGTAATATCCATACCTAGTTCTAAACATAGTTTTTGGTACATCTTCCTCCTTAATTCTTAGTTGATGATACCCTAATCTTAGGTCTATCTTAGAGAAATATCATGACCCTTGAAGCTGGTCAAACAAGTCGTCAATCCTCGGAAGCGGGTATCGATTTTTGATCGTGACATTGTTCAACTCCCTGTAGTTGATACACATCCTTAGGGTTCCATCCTTCTTCTTGACAAACAAGACTGGTGCTCCCCATGTAGAGAATCTTGGTCTAATGAACCCTTTGTCCATGAGTTCTTGGAGTTGAATCATCAGTTCTTGCATTTTCGAAGGGGCCAATCTATATGGTGGCTTAGCTATAAGTGCTGATCCCAACACCAAGTCGATTTGAAACTCAACTTTTCTTTACGGGGGTAGCCTTGGTAGTTCGTCAGGAAACACGTCTATGAACTCTCATACTATAGGAACATCTTCAAGCCGCTTCTCCTCCTCGGTAGATATTACATAAGCCAAGTACGTGACACATCCCATGCATAGGCACTTATTAGCTTTCATGCATGATATAAGGTTCATGCCTTGCCTTGGTCTTTCCCCTTATACTATGAGGGTCTCTCCTTCTGGTAGTGGTATCTTTCATAATTTCTTGTCACACATGATTCATGCTCTACTGGTAGCCAATCCTTTCCTAATACTATATCAAACCCTCCCTGGTCTACGGGTATTAGGTCTATGCGGAACTCATGCTCATCCAAATCCAACATACACCCAACAATGGTTTTGTCGGCCCTGACTAAGGTTCCATTAGCTAACTCTATAGTATAGGTACTAGCTAGCTTAGAGGAATCTAAATCAATCCTTGGCCTTAAGTTCGTAGAAACAAAACTCTTATTTGCCCAGTATCAAACAATATGTATGATAATGATTGTTAACTAGGAATGTACCCGTCATGACTTCAGGTTCTTCTCTAGCAGCTTCTGCGTTCATCACGAACGCTCTTCCTTTGGGACGGCCAACCACAGGTTTTTAGCCTTAAGTTTGGGGCAATCAGGGGGGAGATGTCCAACTTTTCCACATTCATGATACCTCGCAGGCCTTATGATAGTGGATTTGCACTCCTTTGCGAAATGCCTCGGCCAATTGCATTTGAAGCACACATTTGCTTTAACTTCCTTCCGTTGGGGTCTCACTCCTGGTTTGACTCGACACTAACCCACATGATGTAATCCACATTTCCCGCAAAATGGTTGCTTTCCCAGATACAGTTTCTTTTCCCCAGTTGGTTTACTTCCACTTACTCTCCCAGTCGGACTTCCACTCATAACCCTAAAATTATCCCACTTTTTCTTAGTTCCCACACTCTCCGATCCCTTAGCACCTTCACATCTAACAACCTCATCATTTAGTGTCACAAAAATTTCCTTATTTTCTTAAAAAGTCTTTGGTTTTGCAGCCTTCACCATTCCCCTGATATTTGGGGTCAAACCCCACATATACCTACCTATCTTCTTGGACTCGGGTGTAACCAAGTGTCACTAGCAATGACAACTCATTAAACCTATTGGTGTACTCCAAATATGCAATACCCTTCATCTCCAAAGTTAGAAACTCAGCCTCCATCTTCTCTATCTCATTAATCGGGCAATAGCGCTCAATTATAAGCTTCTTAAATTCCTCCCATCTCATTCTGTCTGCAGTAATGTATTCCACCAATTCAAAGCTCCATTTTTAAGTGAGTGTGTAGAAAATCTCACTTTATTTCCCATAGCACAATCACTAATATCAAGTACAACTTACATCTCTTCTAGCCAGCGTATGGTTCCTATAGCACCCTCGGTTTCAAAGTAGTCGGTTGGTTTGCACGCCATGAAAGCTTTGTATGCACACCCAGTTCGCACACGCGCCATTTCTCAGTCTTCTTCATTTGTATTAGTATTCTCATCATCATCATTGTCGCCTCCTACAGGTGTTTCTTGGTTGCATTCAGCGTTGACGTGGGCGACAATGGCAGGTAGGGCATTAACGATGGCCTCAGCAATCAATTGTTGAAGTCTAGCCTCCTGTTTGGTTTCATTGTTGCTGTTAGCTATTAGTAGGGTTGTCGGTGTTTTGGGTGTTGTTGTGGTTGTTGGTGTTGTTAGTGTTTCTAGCTAGAGTTTCATCGGGTTAGTTGGTATGGCTATAACATACATTTTATGTGGCACCGGTTCTTGTGTTTCATCGGTGTTTGCGTAGTGGCACCGGTTCTTGTGTTTGAAGTGCGTCCTCGACCTCTTCCCTTGGCATGGCTATAACATACATTTTATATTTTTAAGTTTGTACCGATATTCAAAATTTTAAGCATTATGTACCCCAAGCATCATCACATGAAACATATAGATAGTGAATAAATTTAAACCAAACGAGCATAGATAGTCCAAGTCATAGCGACACCGCTATGAATACAAAACAACTTAAGTTCAAATACAATCAAGTGTGACATGAGTGAACATTCACTCATATCCTACAAATACATAGTTTTTCAAATTAAGTAATACAAATAAAGTAAAAATAAGACATCATCAATGACGACGGCGGCGGTAGCGAGACCATGGGTCAATCACGCACTTCTGGGCAGCGCGGTAGAGCTTCCTCCTCATCCTTTTCACCACGGACACCACCTCATCCCTTTCATGCTTCATCACGTCTTAGTGCTGGTGACGACACCATACCTCCACCATGAAGGAGTCTTCCGCCAGTGGCCCCAAGTGATACAGGGGCGGGTCAGCAAAAACCTGATGCGACACATTAGAATAGCGCGCCGACTCGGCGTAGGGGTCGGTGTAGTACACCGATGGGCCCGTATGGAAACTATGAAACTCTACCGCATCACGCCCATAAGACTCGATCGGGTATGATGGGATCAGCTATGGTGGTGGTGATAATGATGGCACAGCATGCTGTGGTGGTGCCCCGGTCAGTCCTGTAACCATGTTATCCCATTCCTACTGGAATGTGGGGACAGGTTGGACGGACATTGTTGCGGCTTGCCTCGTACGAGGTGCCTCATCCTCATTCCCGCCAGGTCATATGGAACTTGCCCGGATAGTCGCCGGTGACTCCGACGAATCCTCCAAAGGCTCAGAGTCCTCCATTTCCCAATCCTCGCTTGGATCGGGCATCACGTGCTCGTAGGGGCCTGAAGGGTACCAGTTAGGGTCCCCGTACTCTGGCCTAAGAGGGGCACATTCCCCAACCTCATGGGACTAGGGCGTCTCAAAGGTCCTGCACCCTCGTCTAGTATGAACGTGGGTGGTGGAATGGTGGTCTGGTAATAGTGGGGTGGTGGTACATCAGGTGAGTCACTAATGTAAATGGTCTTTCCCTTATTCTGGTTTCCTGCCATCTAATGAACAAACGAGGTAAATTTCAATGTAATAATGATATTTATTTAAACAAAATCAGAAATAAAAATAAATTTAAAATATACAAAATATAAAGAATGCAATTAAATGATGGAATCTTTCCTTGGGTCGCAGCCTAATAGGGGGGTTCTATTTCCTTTCTTAGGTCCCTAACGTGTGGTTAAAGCCTAGGTTTCTTGTGGTAAGAACCTAATTCTCTTAAACGATTGCCTTTGACACCAATCTGTCACACCCCATTGATCGGGTCTGGTCGTGACTGACTGATATCATCACATTGCAGTGGAATTAAATAAATTCAAACTTAATCATTACATCATTTAAAAAATTCATAAATTATATTGTATAAATATCCAAATAAAGCATGTTAATTGAATTGTGCTAAGATGAATAGGGTGGTGGCTAAGTCTCCAAAGGTTTATCTAAGACGGCACCTATCCTTTTGACACCTGTCATTCAATCTTCCCCTGAAATACACACCCAAAAATACGTCAACATAATGTTAGTGAGCTCATGAGTTTAAGACACATTACATTTCATGAAAAATATAATATTCAATAAATTTGTTAGCGACTATAACAATAATATAATATTCAAGGTGCATTATAGAATGTATCACAATCAAACCTGACCCGGACATTCCTGCCCAAGTGCTAAAATATCCCCTAACCTGTTACTACTAGATTGTTGGGTTTAAATGTGCCCTGATAAGTATGGTTAAATGACACTAATTTGTGACACAATGATTATTGAATCTCAATAGGGTTTCCCTGCATAAAGGGCCCATTGTCTGCGAGGGATTCCTCAAATAGTACTATCCACAAATCACGCAGCTCCTAATGGATTTAATGATTATGCCCCATTCAGGGACAAGAGCAGGTAGTATTTCACCATAATATAACAACTAACGAGTATGCATTTCACCCCAAAAGTTTTAAAGTAAAGGGGGTTTATGAGACTCACCTGTGGGTTGATCACGTGGCTACTTGAAAGGTTTGGATGCTAACGACCGAGAGGGTTCCTATGTTTATTTCAAATGAATTAGTATATTTATAAAGGGATCAAATAAGCCCAACCCTCATGTTTTGTATTTGTCTTACTTGGCTTGATGTTTCATATTACACATGTGTAATCTTATTTTAGGTCCTTCAGTTTGGAGTTAGTATAATTACTTTTACTTAAGGTTAGATCAACATTTTATAAGTTATGGTAATTATTGTTCTTATAGGTTTGACATGGTCCAAAAACAGTAAGTTTTCAATAGTTGGCAAGATTGGTCCCTCAACTTTGGTAGATTGGCTTTTTGACCCTAAAGTTTGGGATTTTTGTACTATAATTACTTAGGATGAATTTTATGGTTTTAAGTGGACTAGGCTACTGTAATAAGTTAGTTTTTACATCAATTGATCTTACTTAACGGTTTCAAGAGCTTGTTTTCAGTTTCAGCGTCTTATGGAGTTTTAGAGACTTTCTTATTTGAGGTCGTTGAATGTTCCAAATTGTGGTTTTGTCTTTATTATAACTTTTTTAAATAATAGTTAAGCTCTGGAATGTTAATGTTATGGCTACAGGATTTACGAGTTACTTATTGTGTTTCTAAACGTGTACCGTATCGTTTTTCGGGTATGTTTGTGATGTAAGTTTTAATCTATGGTTTTTATTAAATTTAATTTTTACTTTAAGTTGTAAGTCATATCCTACTTAAAAATTATTAATTTCATGAGATTAGGGATTATATGTGCATTTTATGATTTTTCTAATTATTATACCGGTAGTTATTTTATATAAATAATATATTTTGTAAAATCCTCTATAATACTCTATAATTATAAATATTTAGTTTTTAGCTTATTTTAGCCATTAATAAACCATTAGCCACTGTATTTTTTGGGTCTCGCGTTGTTTTGTCGGTTTTGGAGTTTTAAACGTTAACGGTTCGGTTTTTAACGGGTTTTCGGGTTTCGGTTATATTTGGTCAATCTTTTGTCATATATGACTTTAATATATTTATTATCACTTATATCTTCTAGATTTCTCACTAATATAACTCTTAAGCTTGTTTTTAATAATTTTCTCTATTTTCAAGTGAATATCTTTTGTATTTTTGTTTACCAATGAAATAAATTCTGAAAATTATGAAAATAATTTCAAGGCTTTTGTTAATATGATAAGTCTACTGGAATTTTATATAATCAAAATTTCTTAAATTCACTATTTTCGTTATCTAGCTCGGTTAGTCTCGTTAAGTGTCCGTTAAGTCCTGATTTCTCTACTTAAGCCAGTTAGCTCGGTTTTCCCATTCCAAAATGGTCTTATAAGATATATAATATGTAACTAACCCTATATTTCAGTAGTTTAGGTCCCCAACTCGATTTCTAGAATTTTTACAATAATTAGTGCATTTTCACACTTTACCTTATTCATAAAATACAAATGACCATTGTATAAATTATAAAATTTTATTCATAGGTTTAAATAAGTAAGTTTAACTTCTATAAATATTTAAATTATTTTTTATACACTTAAATTATATACTTTCATATTTTATGAAAATGGGTTTTTCGGGTGGACTAGTTTTATCCATACCGGGTTTGTGACCAAGGTGGGTTATAAAAAAGCTTTTGTATTATTTAGTTACTGTATAATAAATTTTTTTAAGGTTTGATAATAAGTTGGGGTGTCATGGGTTTTATCGTGTCACTATCGTGATGATACTCGAGGTTTCGCGTGTCTTCGGGTTTTAACGAACTACCTTGATGCAACGGTGGATCGTAGGGGTTTCATGGGAGAAAGTGAGGCCTTGAGATGGCAAGAGAATGCTTTTTAAAATAATATATTAGGCCAGGCCTTTGGATAAAATAAATGGAAGGTAGAGCTTGATGGTGTACAAGTGTGTGTGTGGTGTGTTCAAGTGATGTTTACCTTAACTTGTTGGGGTTGATGGTGCTTGAGTTTAGGCTGTTCCCGAGCTTCAAAAGGCTGGAGTTTTGATTCTTAATGAGTGAAAGAGAGTAGAAGATTATCTAAGAGAGAGTGGAGAGTGTTTTGAGAGAGTTGTAGTTTGAAATGAAAGTGGGGGTGGAGGTATAGATGGGGTGGGCAGAGTGGGGTATTGGGGAGGGGTTTGGGAGTCTCAAATCTTGGATTCCACATGATTATGACTAGGATTTTATGGGGATATGGCAACTATTACAAGTCACTAGGTCCTTAGACAAATCCTTCATACATTGGGTGGCTTGGGTAGTGATTTGATCAAGCATAAATTTATTCATTTATGTAAAAAATTTAAAAAAAATCCACATGTAGGCTGATATTTGTAGGATCCCGAGAAAATTATCTTGAACCTCAATATGTCAGCACAGTAAGAAGATGTCGGGCCTACCATTCGCATGCCGGTGATTTTCCGACCATGTTTGACCTTTATGAAGCAATCCAGAGCACCGGCAACCACATCCGAAGATCTTTTGAATACACACAATAAGCAGAGAACCAGGTAGAGAATCTATCAAAGAGAGTTGATGAATTAAACAATGACGTCACTTACATAAGAAGCAGGATGTATGATGAGTGGGGGGATATTCCACCACAAAGCCCTTGAAAATCATATCGATTTTAGGGGTTGGGCACAATTGTTTCATGCCATTCTATCCTTTTATTTTTTATGTCATTTTATTTTGTTGTGTGTTTTGGATTTTAATGCTTTCAACAAATTGGTGATATTTCAAGTGATCCCGATGATCCTTCTAAATCAAGGCGGTTGTGGAAAACGACCGCACGACACACGTGTTCAAATCATCATTTTTAAGGGAGTTTCTCATTACCATTCTCTGTAATACATTATTAATCATATTGACGACAATATGAATTTTATATGTAGGGACGGGTATATAAGGGATAACATGCTTGATACTTTGCAAAAAATAGTCCAAATCAAAATTTTATAAAATTTACTTATATTTGAATTTTTGTGACAAAACACCAAAAATCTAAACAATTTTTTTATAAAACAAATTATTAATATACGTTTTGGGAAATAAATAAGTAAATAAAGTAAAACTAAAATAAACTTGAAAATATTTTTTTTGAAATATTCTTAAAAGCGATGATTGCTAAAAATAATTAAACATGTAACAAAACACTTTTACCCAATTTTATCTGTATGTGAGTTTATTTTTGAGCCTTTAAATAACTTTGTATTTATGTAATTTTACTTTCAATCTGGATATAATTGAGGGTGTCATATGGTACGTATGATTAGAACTGGGTATACATTTCGAGACCTCAATAGTATTTCTTGCATAAAAATAATTTAGGCGTTAATAAATCCAACCATTCAAGACTCAACAAATTTTCTTTAATTATTATTCACACCCGAACATTACCCCTAGTTACCCCCTTGACCTTACACGTTTTCATTTCTCAATCATCCGAACCTACTAAGTCACTAAATCAAAAAGCCTTCAACAAAATTCATTTTTTATTAAAAACACGTTTTTGGCTTATTTAAAAATATAATAATAAAATTTTAGTCTTTTACTGGTCAGATCTAGAAGAATTAGAATGCATTCCTATAATTTTAATTTACTTTGTTGCCTTCACTACGCAAAACCGAGACTTCATTCAGAAATCCGCGAACAAATTTTCAAACTCACGTTCGATACAAGAAAAAAATGGAAAAAAGGAGCAAGTAGCACCATTTTGTGAATTCTAAAAGTGCCATGAAAAGATGGGTGAAAAGATATGAAACATACCCGAACTATGAGAACTGGTCCCACGATGGAAAATGCAAGAAGAACCAAACCGTGTCCCAATACGAATACCAGAAACTTATCCGACTGTGTGCTATTAGCTTCAAGCCGAACGATCCTTACAAAAGTATAATTTCGTGTTCTTCAGGTGAAAGATGAAGTAATGTTTTTAAAAGCAAAGTACGGTCTTCACAATCTGACGTTAAACGAGTCCTCGAGTTAGTATATACCTTCTAGGTTGAAGTATTGTATAGGGAACCCTTTTATTGCTTTCCTTAAAGTTTATGTTAGTTTATGTTATTAAATAAGCCAAGACCGACATCTTTAGCATTTAGCCAATTTATCCCAGATAATCCATATCTGATCCCGAGCCAAATTACAACTTATCAAAGACCTAATGATTTATGCAAGATCATATCTAAATAGATGGAGATTTGATACCTTAACAAGCATATGACACGTATTCATACTAGGCAATTGAGCGTATTAGTCATACTTTATCTTAATTATGGCTCAACATATATAGCCGAGTGTGAGTCCACCTTATGAGAAGTGTGGGTTTTTATATGTTTAAAATCTTTACTAACTAATCTATTGCTTGTTAGGATATAATGCCACATATGCTTAAAATGTTTATATTTGAGTAGAATAAGATTACTTGCGCATTTCCCGAAAGACATATTTATCGTTTGATTTATTTGGTTATTGGTGGTATTGTCATTTTAAGTGGTTTTGCTTGAGTACAAGCAAAGCTTAAGTATGGGGATGTTTAATATGCTCTAAATTATACATAGAAAACATATTAAAAGCACGTTAGTCATTCCTTAATCTCTTACTTAAAATGATGAATATAAACTCAAAAGTGTTAAATTGTGTTTTTAGGTTTTAAAAAGACCAAGCTGGACAAAAGGAGCATACTTAACAATAATTTGAAGAAAACGAAGCTTTAGAGTCCAAGCATAGGGTCGTGCCTCATTTAACACGCCCCCATGCCTAGCCTGAAACACACCCCCGTGCTAAAATTAGCACACTCCCATGTTCAGCAGTCTGACAGGACAAAAGTACTATCCCCCAAAAAGTAAGCAGGGGGGCCTGCCCTACCATGGAAAGAAGGTCGTGCCCCATCAAGCACGAGGTCGTGCCCCATCAAGCACGAGGTCGTGCCCGACCATCTCTACACGTACGAGTCAACCAAATTTCATAAACATTGCACTAGCACGAGGCCATGATTAAACACTCCAGAAAGCCTATAAATAGAGGCTCATTTGCAAATTTTTGAGAAGCTTTTGGAGATAGGAAACTCTATTGAATTCTCTCAGGAATCAACACTTGAAGATCCTTGAGAGGCTCGGGAGGTGCATACAATACTTAGAAGAAGCTCAAGATTGTCTAAAAATCATCCATTACCACTCACTTATTTGAACAATAGTGCAGCGTCCCTAGCGATGCTTATCTACATTTCTTAGTGATTTAGGATACAATAATAGGCGAATATTTCTGTTCCTAGGTTCCTAGGTGACATTCACCCAAATAATAGTGCAGTGTCCCTAGCGATGCTTATCTACAAAGTTCCTTAGCCAATGCAGGTAGCCAATAATATTTGAACTAGATTTTAACTGTTCTAGAGACACTTCCTACTAACATTGCTAGCAACACTCCAAGCAACACTAGCGACACTACTGATTCAGCGACATTAAAGAACTGTTAAGTATTTTCTTTTTTTGTGTTATGTTTTTCAAATAGCTTTCTCTGCTACTAATATTGGATCTTGTTCTACCACACATCCTTATAAGTTGTTATAATCTGAGGATTTCCTAATTTGGAAGAATTGAATGAGATTATAAATTTTCTACACTCATCATGCTCAGTGGAATTCAATCTTAAATGGTCCACATCCACGCTGATGGGGTGAAGCTAATTGTAGATTTGAGAAATCATATTGAAAATGACAAACTGTTTCTTCTAAGGGAATTTAAAAAATACATTGCTTTAATACGGATCTTCCAACCAACATAAAGAACATGTTTGAAGAATCCAAGATGGCACAGACAATTTGGGAAGCATTTTGTGAAATATATGAAGAAAATCTTATCAACAAGAAAGTAAGAAGGATATGATTTAGAAACAAGATGAAATTGTTTGGAGGTATCAAGGAAAAGAGTTTGACTAATCATATTGTTAGGTTTATGGTTATGTCTAGCAAGTTTAAGAAATCTTGTGTAAGTTTGACGAGTCATGTTTAAGTGAAGAAGTTGGTGGATTCACTACCACAAGAATGAAGCTTGTAATGCATGATGATTTATAGATTGCCTCACTTTTCTAAATGGCATTAGCTAATTTAATTAACATACATAAGTAATTTGAAATGGATATTAGAAAAAGAGAAATGAATTAAAAGAGTTACAACTAAACTCTATACAAGTTAGGTAATGCAGCTTTGGGAGCTCCTACATCTTTAAAAACATCTAGTAATAGTGATTTGTTAAAGGTGTTAGCTTTTGGATCCGTTTTCATGGTTCATCATCACAGTCGTCTTGTATGATTGCATCATAAATGTTAATAGAGCACATGGCTTTGTATGGAATGTTCTTGCACAGTTATGAAGCCTTGATAGTTAGTGATCTAAAGAAGCTTGTCAACTGAAGGAATTATGAAAATTGACCCAGATAACATGGAAGAAATTGACTTGCAATGGCAAATGGCTATGTTGAAATTGAGGGAAAAGACGTATATGGAAATAACTAGAGATAAACAGTATTAGGAACAACAGAATCGGGTTTGACAAGGCTAAGCTAAGACGTGTTAATTACAAGGAGTGTGGTCACTTCAAGAGAGAGTGTCCTTATCTGATTGTGTCTAAGAATCAAGAATCTTCATCAAAGATCATTTCAATCACAAAAGGTGATAAAGGGAAGGAGATTATGAAGAAGGATTGGTGAAAAGCCTTGGTTTTTCAAATTAGAGTGTCGATATTTAATAGGTGATATTGGATCAACCAAGAATTGATGGCAGTGAAAGAAAGTTGTTTAAGTTCAATTGGTTTCCTTGAGAAGGGTGTGTCATGAAATGATAGTATTTATGATGAAGCTCATGTTTCAAAGCAAGCAGGAAAAACTATGGTGTTAACTTCAAACACCCAAGCTGAGGCACATAATGATTTATGTTCTTCTCCTATGGCTGCACATTATTATGATGTTAACAAATTATCATCAATGAAAAGGATGACTTTAGGATAAATAAAAATACAATGAAGATAAATGAGCTTGCATGAAAAAGAAAATAGGATGCACCATTGATTAAAATACAAACTTTTAAAGAGGTTGTGTACCAAAATACTTTTAATAAATGATTTAATTGATTAATTAATAGAAGCTTGAAATGAAACATTTAAACTTCAAATTAAGTTGGGTAAATGGACTCATTAATGATAAAAACTTGGTGAATGTTTAGATAAAAAAAAGATCAACTTTTCTTAAAGGTTAACAGGGTTTAAAGCAATTATGTCTCCACCACCAACACCGGGTCACTACTTAGCCTATACCCGTACCTCATCTAGTGAATGATAAAATTAAACCTTGTGTTAAAATTGAATATTAAAATATTTTAAATCTAGATTTAGATGGAATAAATGTCAAGAATGATTATGGTTATGGTTATGGTTATTTGGTTGGAATGCATTTTTAATCTTTCATCAGTGCTTCAAATTCTAATTTAAATAGTAGTTCTAGTGTAGTTAATGAATAGTAGTTCTAGTGTAGTTAATGAATCAAAAGACTCACATTTAGTTGATGATGTCCATTTCAATTTCTAGTAATAAATGTTTTTCAATTTCTATCCCTACAAATGTTTTTCAATTTCTATCCCTATAAATATTTCTTCTTTAGTCGGTAATTATTTTAGAAAATACATCATTGAGGATATTCTCACATTCATTACTCTCAAAGTTGAGTCAACATTAGTCTTTATGGACTAAAGTGATTTAGTTATCAAAATGTTGATGAGTCAAAAGTCAAAGTAATTTAGAATATTAATCTACAAATAAATCTGATAGTCAAAGTGACTTAGTTTGTCAAAGTTTAGATTCACCTAGAAGAGAAAATGATACATAAACTTTAGAGTCAAATTCTATTGCTTGAGTTAAAGGTCGAAAGCCAAATCAATAGAAACAATCATCTCAACTATCATCATCACATAATTATCATAAAAAGATAAATGTTTTTTTGTTAAATGTTGATTTAGATATGTGAAAGGGGATTATATTACAAAACATTGCTTATCTTCTACATATGGACATGACAAGGTCAACAATAATATTCCTAAACCTAGGAATGTTAGATGGTTTGGGTAAAGGTAAACAATAAGTTAAACAAGTTTCAAATCATCTATAGTTTCTACGTTCTATTTTCTAGTGACAAAAAGGGTGGTAAGAATGTTGGGATAGGTAATGTCTCAAATGGCACATTGACACTCAAGAAAGTTAACTAGTGTTAAATTGTGTTATAATTTCCTAAGCTTATCTCAGATATGTGTAAAATAGTTGTATGTACTATTTAATGATGCTGAATATCTATACCTTAAACCATAGTTTAGAGTTCTTGAAGACATGATCATGATCCGAGCACCTCGGAAGAACAATACTTATAAGATTTACATGAATGATGTTGTTTCTTCAAGGTCCATAACATGTGTACTTTCAAAAGCACCTGAGTTCGAATAACTTATGTGGAAAGGATGTTTAGGGCATGTTGTTTCATTTGAACGTGTTTCTGAAGCAGTTATCAATTTGGGTTCTTAGTCAAATTATGAAAATCTTTACATCATTTGACCTATCAGCCTCCTCAAAATGAGGTACCTCGGGTCCTCATTCAAGAATCCTTAGAAGTCACTCTCTAGTAAATATCAATAGTTCTACATATGATGATGTTTAAACAAGAAGCAAAGTTTGATATGATTAACAAATATCTCTTTTCATGGTTATTGTCTTAGCTCAAATTGAAGAATATCTTCATAGCTCCAAAGGATCCTAGATGGCTAGATGCAGTGCAGGAGGAATTACAATATTTTTGGAAGTTGAAAGTATTAGATATGGTTATAACAAGTACCTAATCGGAAGCAGATGGGATTTTAGGAACAAAATAGATGATAAAGGAGTGGTTGTAAGTAACAAGACATGTTTGGTGGTTAAAGGATTTGCAAAGGAAGAGGGAATTGATTATACGATAGTATTTGCTCCTTTCACTAGGCTTGAATCAATTCGTATTTCTTGACGTATACTTAGCATAGAAGGGTTATTTTATTACAAAGGGAATTGAAGAGTGCATTTTTATATGGCAAAGTGAAAGAAGTATATATATGCCAACCTTTAGGGTTTGAAATCCAGACTTTCCAGATCGAGTGTATATGTTGGATAAGACCTTGTATTGATTGCATCAAGCTCCGCAGACTTGGTATAAAACTTTTTCTACTCACTTGCTTAAAAATATTCTCAAATGAGGGAAAATTGACATGACACTATAGTTATTAGAAATGATTTGATGCTAGTACAAATATATGAGGATGATATTATGTTTGGATAGACTACTGAAGAATTTGCAAAATGTTTGAGAAAGTGATGAAATTAAAGTTCAAGATAAGCATGAGGGGGTATTTGTCTTTCTTCCTCTTTTTTCAAGTTAAACAATCTGATAACAAAATATTTATTCCTCAAGCTAATTACATGCACGACATAGTAACCACATTCAATATGATTGGTTGTTCTCTAGCAGGTATTCTATACGCTACTCAAACTTCTCTTGCTCCTAATCCTCAAGGAAAGGTAGTCGATCCACATTGTACCTTTCGTGTTTTCGTTAATTGATAGTTAACCTTGTTATGTTCTTGTAAGGACCTTTTATGTCATTAAGAAACTATATGGGTTGTTTATGAATGTTTCTTTTATGGTGCATTAATTCATTAATTTAAGAGTTAATAATTTGTTTTTAATATAATAAAACATAATAATAATAGTTAAAATAAGATAAAAATAATTATAATAATAAAAATAATAATAAATGACAAAATAATAATACTAAAAATTGTAAATATCTTAATAAGTGTTGGATCTTGAAAATAAGTAAAAAGAAAATAAGGTTAATATTTTAAACTTGTAATTAAATGTTTTGTACATAAAATAATAAGTTAAAAACTGCAGGGACCAAACTGTAATATTTCTTTTAGCTAAAGTATTAACTTTGGAATGTAATTGATCAAATTATAAACTACAGGTCCAAAGTGTAACTTTTAAATCAAAATTCCCAAACCATTCTTTCCCCCCCCCCCCCCCCCGTTTTCCCGGTGACCCTCCGGCCGAGCTCCGGCGGTCTCCGGCCAACCCCAAAAACCCTCGAAAACTCACCGTTTAACTCAATTAAATCACCCTTTACACTTGTACAACAGTTTCGAACCCCACAACCGAGTTAATTTGAGCATTAAACTTCGAATTCATCACTCTCAATCGAAACCGTAGCACATTCAAAGCGTCAGTATCAACAGGCTCGAAACGGATTCAATCATACTCAATTAAATGAGGTTTAACCATTCTAGTTAAGTTTCTAAACTAAATACACTACCAATTTCACCTGAGTTCATCATATGCAACGAATTACCACTTGAGAAACATCGACCCTACAACTCAACCGAAACCCAATTCTTGTTCATCTTCAAATCGAAATTGGCATAGGGCTTTCAATCATAAGCCTCATTAGAAGTTACTGGTGTAGCGAATTTGATTATAATCAACCCAAACCTCTTGAACCGAAGTCACCCCGGCCGCGACATTGTTTGAATCTGTTTCAATCGATCCTGCATCGAATTCAGGTAATTAAGAGTTGTATTACACTCGATTAATCATAGGGAATCAAAGCCCTATGGTTAATTTGGTTATTAACATCAAATGGATCGAATTGAAAATTTAGGGTTCATGTGAATTTGGGGTTTTACCAGGGTTTAGGTTTTAAACAAATTTTTTTGTTCCTTGACCCAAATCAGGCTATGGCCCAGCGGTCAAAACATTACTTGGTGTGGCAAAGGGCTCGGGTTCGAACCCGAGGCCCTGCCGCTATTTTTTTTAAAGGGTTTTAATAATATTTAAAATTCAGAAAAATATTTAAATATTATTATTAATTATATAAAAATCATTTTTAATCGAAAAATATATAAAATAATTTTTTTTGTTGGAAAGCTAATTCTTTTATTTTACAAATTATAAAAAATTACTACAAAATACCATTCATTAATAATCTTTAAATATTAGTGAATCCCATTAATAATTTCAATTTAATTATTATAACATATAGTCACACATTTATCTATATATTTTATAAACATATGTACATATTTAAAATATACGCTTATTGTAATTAATAGAATTATATTAATCAATCAAAATCTACAAAATTACCATTTTATTTAGATAGTAAATAATAACCTTTGGAGAATAAAAGTTTAACTTTTATTAATAGTGTTCAATCACCAAATTCTTATTCAATCATTTAAAAAGTAAAATAATAAATTCTATCTTATAATTTAAAAATCACGGTTTAATGATTTATAAATAACATCATTACAATTGTTATACAAAATCACAAGGCTAAACCGCGAATTCCTGAATACCGTTAACATCATAATAATCGTGATTAACTTAAAACGATGTTCATCTAGGTTGAACGCTACCAAATCCTCGGCATTAGATACAAGACTCTTTTAATTGCTCATCTTTATAATCCATGTGAGTTTTTCATGCCCCTCTTTTACTTTATTTCACACCTTTTGGGGTGAAACATGTTAACTTTATAAACTTGCACTTGTAAACATCTTGATACTTGTAAACGCACATGCAATTCATCTTTACTTTTTGTCATGGTTATTTGTAATATTGTGAGCCTTATATGATGAACATTATATGTTGACAATCATTAACTATTGCTAGCCTGGCGACGTCATAGATCTATGGGCCTGACAAGCCTATTTGGTGCTAAAGCCGAGGTTATTGCCGGCTCCTGATGACGTATGCTTGTTCATCATGGGAACCAAGTACACTTAGCTAATCGTTAAACTTGTAAATGATATTCTTGGTCAAGGTTTGATTGTAGCTATATGTTATCTATAAACTTGCTTTATTCGTAACCATTGACATGAATTGCTACTTGTAAACTTTTATATATTTATATGTATGCTTAACCCATGGAAACTCACCAACTTTTAAAGTTGACCCTTTATTTTTAACATGTTTCAGGAAATGCACAAGGTTGATGATTATCTTTTGAAGCATGCTTACACCTAGGATTTGGACCTAGGAAAAATAAATAAAATAACTTGAAACTTGAAAGTTGAACTTTGTTTATTTTTGTTTGTTGAGACATTTGGTTGTAATGTTTATTTCAACTTATGAATTTTTATATTTACAATTTATGGTAGTGTTATGTGGCTGTGAACAATCTTAACCCTCACATCTCGACGTTTCCGCCGTTAAGGTTGGGGTGTGACAGATTGGTATCAGAGCCCATAACTATAGGGATTTAGGTTATTAGAAATGGTGACCTAGACTATAGTTGATGCATGAACCTCATAAGAAAAATCTTTATGATCTTGTAATATATCTTGTTGCATGCTACATAATGCTACTTGTTAAGGAGGGCCTCTTGATGTGCAACTTGATGCCTTTAGTTAGGATTGCCTTATAATTGAGAAACTTGGTTGCCTTGTCCTCTCTAAAACTTATTCTTAATCCTTTATTCTCTCGACGATGAAATATCTTAAACTTATTCTCGACGACACGGGGAACGTAAGCTTTATATCAAAAGGTTCAAATCTTTAGACTTTATGACTAATTATGAAAATCTCATCAAGGTTTTAATTCCATGAACCTAAAGAAATATTGTGTGACACATAGACACCTGTATTCTGGATTTCCTGGCAAAAAGCCTTCGGGCTAAGGTAAGCATTTCGCATAAATCCCGTGGGACTAGTTATGCTTACCTGGGGATTTCTGGGATGAGTGATAAACTATGGTCAATATACACAAGTTTCTAAGGCAATTGGAGTTAACTCACCTTGACGTGTCAACGTTTCCAAATGGTAATGCGTACCAAATGGAATCATTCCATGTGTGTTTTACAAGTCTTGAAAAATCTTTGTTGATTTATTATCTTTACCTCCAAATTTCTGTGACTAACTTATTTTATATCCAGCATGTCTCGTCATCATGGAAAGCGTGGTAGCTCCGACCGCAAATTAGCCGCCATGATTGCCCGTCAAATGGCTGCAGTCATTCCGACCATGGTTGCCGAACTGAGTAGCACCTTGATGACCAACGCTAGTAACAACACTAATGGCAATGGGCAAGGAGAGAATAGTGCAAATCAAGGAAGAAACAACCAACCCTGCACGTTTAAGCACTTCAACTCGTGCAAACCCATTAGCTTTAGTGGGAAGGAAGGAGCCACTGGACTTCTCGAGTGGTTTGAAAGCATGGAGAACACCTTCATCAACTGTGAGTGTCCCGAGGCACTCAAAGTCCGTTATGCCACAAGTGTTCTTCAACAAAGAGCACTTACGTGGTGGAATAGTGAGAAGAGGAATCGTGGTGCTGATGCTGTGTTGGCACTCACTTGGGAAGAATTCAAGAACATTGCCATCCAAAAGTTCTGCCCGAGAAGTGAGTTGCAAAAGCTGGAGGAGGAGTTTTGGAATCTCAAGCAAGATGGTGGAGATCATTTGGCCTATTCAACTAGGCATCACGAGTTGAGCATCCTGTTGCCTCACATGGTTGACACTGTTCCTAGGAACATTGAGAAGTTCATCAAGGGGGTGCCACCTCAAATCCAAGATGCCGTGGTGGGAAGTAGACCCACAACTTTGGAAGATGCCATTACCATCACCGCTCAACTCACTGAAAACCATATTCGAGCGGGCACCTTGTCTGTCAAAGGGGCTAAAAAGACTGAAAAGGCGGTCCCTGAAGCGCTAAGGAGAGTAAGAATGAACCGTCTTACAACAACAAGAAACGCAAGTTCACACCGGCGCGTAATTTCGCTGTGGCTACACCCAAGGTACCTCAAAGACAACCCGCTCCTGTTACACAAGCACCTGCTGCTAGAACCTATGCTGGTCCTCTACCATTGTGCAATGTCTGTAAGTATCATCATGCGGGTAATACCCCGTGCCGTATCTGCACACTGTGCGGTAAGTATGGACACTTGGTGGCTACTTGTCACCGTGCACCAAACAATGCCGCGTTAGTTGCTAATCGTGCTTGCTACAACTGTGGGGAACCTGGTCATTTTTGCCCACAATGCCCTCGTCTTGCGGGTAACGTACCACAAGCCCGAGGACGTGCCTTCAACATCAATGCAAACCAAGCACAAGCAAACAACGATGTGGTGAACGGTATGTCAAATCCAACCCCAACTTTATGATCCAAGTTCTTTTGTTGCTTTACCTGTATCGTTAAACGTCTTTAAAACTGAACAGGTATGTTCCTTATTAATAATTCTTATATCTACGTTCTGTTTGACTCTGGAGCCGATAAGAGTTTTGTCTCGATAGAATTTGAGCCTATACTTGCTAAGCCACATACGAAACTAGAAAGACCTCTTACTGTCGAAGTCGCCGATGGAGAACCCATCACCGTTGATGTCGTTATTCGTGATTGCATTTTGAGCCTAAACGAGCATGATTTCTTTATCGACCTTATTCCTATGAAACTTGGAATCTTTGACGTTATCATTGGCATGGATTGGCTAGCCAAACATCATGCGGAAATTGTTTGTTTCGAGAAGTGCATTCGAATTCCTTTGCCTTCGGGGGATACATTGAAAGTATTCGGCGAAAAATCATCCAAAGGACTCAAACTCATGTCGTGTACTCAAGCCCGAAAATGTCTAAGCAAGAATTACATGGCTTTCTTGGCTTACGTGGTCAACACGAAAGTCAAAGGGAACGATCTTAAGGATGTCCCGATTGTACGAGACTTTCCTGGAGTGTTTCCCGATGACCTTAGCGGTTTACCTCCCGTGCGTGAAGTCGAGTTTAAGATCGATTTAATTCCGGGAGCGAACCCTGTGGCTAAATCACCATATCGACTTGCACCGTCAGAAATGCAAGAGCTAGCTAGTCAACTCCAAGAACTGTCCGACAAGGGCTTTATCCGTCCTAGCTCATCGCCTTGGGGTGCACCTGTTCTGTTCGTGAAGAAGAAAGATGGATCATTTCGTATGTGCATCGATTATCGTGAGCTTAACAAACTTACCATCAAGAACCGCTACCCTCTTCCTCGCATCGATGATCTTTTTGACCAACTTCAAGGAGCTGCTATTTTCTCAAAGATTGACTTACGTTCTGGCTATCATCAATTACAAGTTCATGATGATGATATCCCAAAAACTGCGTTCCGTACCCGATATGGACACTATGAGTTCATGGTGATGCCCTTTGGTTTAACGAATGCTCCTGCTGTCTTTATGGATCTCATGAATCGAGTATGCAAGCCGTATCTAGACAAGTTCGTGATTGTCTTTATTGACGACATACTTATCTACTCCAAGTCCAAAACCGATCACGAACATCACCTGCGACAAGTTCTTGAGCTATTGAAGAAAGAACAACTATACGCAAAGTTCTCAAAGTGCGAATTTTGGCTTGAGGAGGTCCAATTTCTGGGACACGTGGTGAATAGTCAAGGAATTCACGTTGACCCTGCAAAGGTGGAAGCTGTGAAAAATTGGTGTGTTCCCACAACTCCAACCGAGGTTCGTTCTTTCCTTGGTCTTGCTGGGTATTATCGACGTTTCATTGCCAACTTCTCTCGAATCGCGAAACCGCTTACTTCCTTGACCCAAAAGAATAAACCATTCAAATGGGGGTCTGAACAAGAGGAAGCCTTTGAATCCTTAAAGCACAAGTTGTGTAATGCTCCTATCTTGACTCTTCCCGATGGAAACGATGATTTCACCGTATATTGTGATGCATCTAAACAAGGCCTTGGTTGTGTTCTCAGTCAACGAGGAAAGGTCATAGCATATGCATCGAGACAATTGAAGGTCCATGAGGTCAATTATACGACACATGATCTTGAACTTGGTGCTGTGGTTTTTGCCTTAAAGATTTGGAGGCATTACCTTTATGGGACGCAATGTATAGTCTACACCGATCACAAAAGCCTACAACACGTCTTCAATCAAAAGGATCTCAACATGAGACAACGACGTTGGGTTGAGTTGATTAGTGATTATGATTGTGACATTCGTTATCACCCTGGAAAGGCAAATGTCGTAGCCGATGCACTAAGTCGTAAGATTCATAATAAGAAGGTCTCGTTTCAAGAAATTCGCGATCGACGACAATGGTTTGATACCTTGGGAGAATTTGATACTGAGATTCGTCTGGATGTTAACGAGACTACGGTGCTGCTACAAAATTTGAGGATTGAGAATGACATCGAGACTTGTATCATGGAGGCTCAACAAGCAGTTCAAGAAGGAGGAAAAATGGGAGAGGAATTGGAGTACAACCTTCGAGCTCAACTAGAAACGAAAGCCAATGGGTTGATGTATTTCTTGAATCGAATTTGGGTTCCAAACCGTGATAATCTTCGTACCTTTATCATGAATGAAGCTCATCAAACTCGTTACTCAATTCATCCTGGTTCCGATAAGATGTATATGGATCTGCGTGGTCAATACTGGTGGCCTGGAATGAAGAAAGACATAGCAACTTACGTAGCTAAGTGTCTTACGTGTACAAAGGTTAAAGCTGAACATCAACGTCCTAGTGGATTGCTTGAACAACCCGAGATTCCCATGTGGAAATGGGAACACATATCCATGGACTTCATAACCAAATTACCTCGCACCTCTCGTGGTCATGATAGCATATGGGTGATCGTTGACCGATTGACCAAGTCGGCACATTTCATACCCATACGTGACACTTACAAAACGTCAAGGTTAGCTCGTATATACATTGATGAGATTGTGAGTCGTCATGGCGTACCTTTGCACATCATATCCGACCGAGACGCTCGTTTCACTTCGCACTTTTGGTCGTCTATGCAAGAACTTTTGGGTACTCAACTGGATTTAAGCACGGCTTACCATCCTCAAACGGACGGTCAAACCGAGCGAACCATTCAAACCCTAGAGGATTTGCTACGTCTTTGTGTCCTTGACTTTGGTGGTGACTGGGATACGCATTTACCTCTCGCGGAATTTTCGTATAATAATAGTTACCACTCGAGTATCAAAATGGCACCTTTTGAAGCGCTTTATGGTCGTAAATGTCGTTCCCCGATCTGCTGGACTGACATTGGTGAAAATTTCATCACTGGTCCTGAGCTCATACAAGAAACAACCGATAAAGTTTCCATGATTCGCAAGAACCTTGAAGTGGCTAGAAGTCGACAAAAAAGTTATGCCGATAAACGACGCAAGCCGTTGGAATTCCAAGTTGGGGATATGGTTCTTCTTAAAGTCTCACCATGGAAGGGAGTCGTTCGCTTTGGGAAGAAGGGTAAATTAGCTCCACGATTTGTAGGACCTTTCAAGATCCTGAAAAGGATTGGAAAAGTGGCTTATAAACTGGAACTACCTTCCGATCTTAGCGGGGTTCATCCTGTTTTCCATGTCTCAAATTTGAGAAAATGTTTGGCTAATGAAAGTCTGTATGTCCCGTTAGATGACATCCAGATCGACGAGTCATTACATTTTGTTGAGAAACCCGTTGAAGTCATGGACCGCATTATGAAGAAGACTAGGACCACTACTACCCCAATCGTCAAGGTTCGTTGGGAGAATAAGCGTGGACCTGAGTTTACTTGGGAGCGTGAGGAGCATATGAAGAAGAAATACCCGTATCTGTTCTTTTAGTTCATTCTTAATTCGGGACGAAATTCTTAAAAGTTGGGGAGACTGTAACCTTTCGTGTTTTCGTTAATTGATAGTTAACCTTGTTATGTTCTTATAAGGACCTTTTATGTCATTTAAGAAACTATATGGGTTGTTTATGAATGTTTATTTTGGTGCATTAATTCATTAATTTAAGAGTTAATAATTTGTTTTTAATATAATAAAACATAATAATAATAGTTAAAATAAGATAAAAATAATTATAATAATAAAAATAATAATAAAATGACAAAATAATAATACTAAAAATTGTAAATAATCTTAATAAGTGTTGGATCTTGAAAATAAGTAAAAAGAAAATAAGGTTAATATTTTAAACTTGTAATTAAATGTTTCGTACATAAAATAATAAGTTAAAAACTGCAGGGACCAAACTGTAATATTTCTTTTAACTAAAGTATTAACTTTGGAATGTAATTGATCAAATTATAAACTACAGGGTTCAAAGTGTAACTTTTAAATCAAAATTCCCAAACCATTCTTCCCCCCCCCCCCCGTTTTCTCGGTGACCCTCCGGCCGAGCTCCGGCGGTCTTCGGCCAACCCCAAAAACCCTCGAAAACTCACCGTTTAACTCAATTAAATCATCCTTTACACTTGTACAACAGTTTCGAACCCCACAACCGAGTTAATTCGAGCATTAAACTTCGAATTCATCACTCTCAATCGAAACCGTAGCACATTCAAAGCGTCGGTATCAACAGGCTCGAAACGGATTCAATCATACTCAATTAAATGAGGTTTAACCATTCTAGTTAAGTTTCTAAACTAAATACACTACCAATTTCACCTGAGTTCATCATATGCAACGAATTACCACTTGAGAAACATCGACCCTACAACTCAACCGAAACCCAATTCTTGTTCATCTTCAAATCGAAATTGGCATAGGGCTTTCAATCATAAGCCTCATTAGAAGTTACTGGTGTAGCGAATTTGATTATAATCAACCCAAACCTCTTGAACCGAAGTCACCCCGGCCGCGACATTGTTTGAATCTGTTTCAATCGATCCTGCATCGAATTCAGGTAATTAAGAGTTGTATTACACTCGATTAATCATAGGGAATCAAAGCCCTATGGTTAATTTGGTTATTAACATCAAATGGATCGAATTGAAAATTTAGGGTTCATGTGAATTTGGGGTTTTACCAGGGTTTAGGTTTTAAACAAATTTTTTGTTCCTTGACCCAAATCAGGCTATGGCCCACCGGTCAAAACATTACTTGGTGTGGCAAAGGGCTCGGGTTCGAACCCGAGGCACTGCCGCTATTTTTTTTAAGGGTTTTAATAATATTTAAAATTCAGAAAAATATTTAAATATTATTATTAATTATATAAAAATCATTTTTAATCGAAAATTATATAAAATCAATTTTTTTTTTGGAAAGCTAATTCTTTTATTTTACAAATTATAAAAAATTACTACAAAATACCATTCATTAATAATCTTTAAATATTAGTGAATCCCATTAATAATTTCAATTTAATTATTATAACATATAGTCACACATTTATTTATATATATTTTATAAACATATGTACATATTTAAAATATACGCTTATTGTAATTAATTGAATTATATTAATCAATCAAAATCTACAAAATTACCATTTTATTTAGATAGTAAATAATAACCTTTGGAGAATAAAAGTTTAACTTTTATTAATAGTGTTCAATCACCAAAATTCTTATTCAATCATTTAAAAAGTAAAATAATAAATTCTATCTTATAATTTAAAAATCACGGTTTAATGATTTATAAATAACATCATTACAATTGTTATACAAAATCACAAGGCTAAACCGCGAATTCCTGAATACCGTTAACATCATAATAATCGTGATTAACTTAAAACGATGTTCATCTAGGTTGAACGCTACCAAATCCTCGGTATTAGATACAAGACTCTTTTAATTGCTCATCTTTATAATCCATGTGAGTTTTTCATGCCCCTCTTTTACTTTATTTCACACCTTTTGGGGTGAAACATGTTAACTTTATAAACTTGCACTTGTAAACATCTTGATACTTGTAAACGCACATGCAATTCATCTTTACTTTTTGTCATGGTTATTTGTAATATTGTGAGCCTTATATGATGAACATTATATGTTGACAATCATTAACTATTACTAGCCTGGCGACGTCATAGATCTATGGGCCTGACAAGCCTATTTGGTGCTAAAGCCGAGGTTATTGCCGGCTCCTGATGACGTATGCTTGTTCATCATGGGAACCAAGTACACTTAGCTAATCGTTAAACTTGTAAATGATATTCTTGGTCAAGGTTTGATTGTAGCTATATGTTATCTATAAACTTGCTTTATTCGTAACCATTGACATGAATTGCTACTTGTAAACTTTTATATATTTATATGTATGCTTAACCCATGGAAACTCACCAACTTTTAAAGTTGACCCTTTATTTTTAACATGTTTCAGGAAATGCACAAGGTTGATGATTATCTTTTGAAGCATGCTTACACCTAGGATTTGGACCTAGGAAAAATAAATAAAATAACTTGAAACTTGAAAGTTGAACTTTGTTTATTTTTGTTTGTTGAGACATTTGGTTGTAATGTTTATTTCAACTTATGAATTTTTATATTTACAATTTATGGTAGTGTTATGTGGCTGTGAACAATCTTAACCCTCACGTCTCGACGTTTCCGCCGTTAAGGTTGGGGTGTGACACACATCATTATCATTTAATGATCGGATCCCTAATATACTTAACTGCAAGTCATCTAGATACCATGATCGCTGTATGTTATTATGGTAGATATTGATCTAACCCGAAGGAGTCGGATGAAATAACTAACAAAAGGATATCCAACTATCTGAAGGGGGAACCAAATATTAAATTATGGCATCTTAAGAATGGGTGAATTTGAACTCTATGCACACTCTAATAGTGGGTTTCAATACTCCGGCGATCATCTTGTGTCATGGCAATGAGACCTTAGTGTCCATTTCATCCTTTGAAGCAAAATACATAGTTGTGTGTGCTTCTAGTTCTCAAGTTTTATTCATTGAACATAAAGTGATGGATTATGGAGTTACTTTCACGCATAGGCTGATTCTATATAATCGTCACACAACAATAAATATTATGAAGAATCATATTCAACATTCAAAGTCAAAGCATATTCATGTTTGGATTCGTGCAATCCGAGGTGCCTAGAAAAAGCTAGATCATTTTCATTAAGATTAATTTATGAGAACAACAAATTGACATTTTCACAAAGCCATTTGATAAATCACATTTCTACGACAGGTGAAAATGATTGATTTTCTAGCCTTTGGGCAACATTGTGATAACATCTTCTACAACTCTATCATTTTTGTGAATGTGTGTTTATTCTTTCGTCATTTCATTTTAAAAAATCCAAAAATATTCTTCAATTTAATTTTATAGAACAAAATATTTTTTAATTGACCTTTTCTTAGTGAATCGTGCTTCTAATTGTTTTTGGTTTTTCCTATGTTTGAAATTTTGTATTCCGAATGTTCTTAAATAAAATTTTTAGGGGAGAATTTGAAAAGAATAAAGAAAAAGATTGATTACTGAAAATGAAAAAAATGCGATAATTGATCTTTGAGAAATGATAGAGTCTAAAGTATGGACTGGATTATAGATAATGAAGTTTATTGTATGTCTAATGGATATGCCTGACTTTCTATTCAAACTTATTAAAAATATGAAAATTAAAACACTGTTACAACACGTGTGTTTGAACCCATCTTTGGAACATCGAATCATATTGATAATAAATAAACCGATTCTATCAGATAAAGTTATGCAATATAATAATGATACACGTACCATGTGACCATTATTTAAAACAAATGCCCAACATTAATGACCTCCTATGTTTTGCTTTTACAAAGATCTGCAGTGTTCGTTTTCATTTGGATGATTTGACTCGTATGTTTTGCTTACGCAAAGATCTCAAGTGTCCATCCTTCTCCTATCTGCTTGGATATTTTTATGTCATCCTTTGTGTTTTTTATCAAACAAAGACTCAGAGTGTCCATAAATTTTCAGTGTTTAGTTGAACACTTTTCATATTTATGAATCTTGATTCATGTTCTAAATTCACTTAGATTTAACTTTCCTTTGATCTTGAGGATATGCTTTATCATCATGATGATTCATCAACCGCTAATACATGGTAATAAAGGTTTACAAAACCATTTTATTTCAATGTGTAAGATAAATAATGTTTGATTCTTAAATGATATCTAAATATTACATGAAATTTGAAAATAGTAAACCAATGTTTGGGTTTACCTTTGCACATATATTGGTTAACCATCTTTGAAGCATTGTAGTTGATTCAAAAGGATAAGTGATTTAAAGCATTTGGACTGATCTCGCATAAGATTGTATTTTTCTATAAAAGAAGTAACATTGAAATTGTCGAAGATTGTAAATTTGTAGTTTGTGAAAACCGAAAAATATAAAAAAGATTTCATGTGTGTTTCAAGCAGTTTAATCTATAAGAAATATGTTTAAGTGTTTTAGGAGGTTATTTTTGTTTAAATGTTATGCATGATGTGCGTTTGTAGGTGTCAAGTTTGTCGTTTTTCAAAAGGTTAAAATTTATAAAAAATTTAAGGTTAGGCGACAATTCTAGAGGCATTGCCAATGTTACGCGAAGCAATACTTTAGATGAAACTATGTGTCGTGGACAACACTTGATGTTGGGTATTTAGTATTATTGAATTGAGGATGTTATCACTTTCTTCATCTCCAAGATACACACTCTAAACACACAAAACAACAACTGACCCGAGTTCAAACCCTATCTTTTGTGACTATCGATATTCGACCAATTTATATGGATTTCATCATTTTACACTCATAAGGTATATATAGATATGAAAATAGGAAGTGAGATTAAAACTAAAAAATAGAAATTTCAATGTTTTTTTTTTTTTTTTGCCTTTTTCTTTATCAGGACACACTTAAGTATATATTCTTACCGATATAGTTCATATGGAAACACAAACATGGATTTCAAATTAAAGCAAGTTCAAAATGGTCTCTGTGACAACGTTCTTCGACGCTATCACTTTAGCTTAAATATGTGGTGATGGTAACTAATGAAACTGTCAAATGAAACTCGTTAGTGTCGTATGTTACGCCTTCTCGGTGACAGTCTCACGAGTTGTGTCACAATCCCCCAGAGAGTCATGCAATAGTCCCAGCGACAGTCTCGACTACACATCTAAAACTTTTAAAATTTCAAAATGTCAATTTCTTACGGGCTATTCTTATTTGTTGTTTTTGCAGATATGGCTAACTTGATTCATGACGAAAGGCATAACGTTTATGCTTTCTTAGATGAAACGAACCATCAACCAAAGGATTTCGAGATGCTATCCGCTGGTGCAGGATCGGTGTTGGTTTCACAACACAAGTTTATCTCACAATCTCACTTGATCTCACTCAATTTGATAAAGCATAATCTCTAACTAAGTTCACAAGTAATATAATAAGTTAATGAAAACAAATGAACACAAGAGTAGTTTTTCAAGATACTTGTATATATTAATTCTCAACTCAGTATTACAAGACTCTTACATGGTTGGTTACAAAGTTACAATGAGAAACTATATATACTACTATCTACGGTCAGTTATACTTGGATAACCAGCTGGAATCTACAACTAGACAAATACTACATTGCCAGAACTAAAGTATCTAAGATAAAATATTATCCTAGATTAGGTAGTCATGACAGGTCCATGACTTACCTTTTGGTCACCAACTAAAAGTGGCAACTGTACTAACTGATAATGGGTGAACAGTAGATAAAAGTATGGTCAACTACATGGGCATGGGAAAGTGCCATGCAGTATATCAGAGGTTGCAGCGGATGTCAGATAGACCATACTTATGTATATTGGTTCATAGTTCGTTCTTTCTATGCTAAATGCCTTCGAAAGAATAAGTTCTTCCGAGGCCATTTATACTTCGGAAGAATCAACTTCTTCCGAGTCTTCTGCAAGTCTTCAGGAATTTATTCTTTAGAAGACTTTATCTCTAGGATCTTCTATGTTGTATAGTTCAGAAGGAGAACTACTTAGTCTAGGAAGACTGAGTTCTCACTTCGGAAGTTCTTCAACCTTGATCTTTGGAAGATCTTTGATTTGTCTTCGAAGGAGTAGCTTTGTCTTCAGAAGACCACTTCAATTGTACATCAAAATCTTCTAAGTGTTGTTTTCATTACACCAGCCACATATGATCCAACAACTCCCCCTAGGCTGATGCTACCAAAAATTCACTTCCTTCTATTCCTCAATGTCTTTAACACCAAAGAGAGCAGATATTTGTCTGTCTCTTTGTTCTTCCCTGATGTAGTGGTAAGGAGCTTGTACAAATCATCCATAGATAATAGATCCAATCTGTTGCTTTGGATGATGTGTACCCTTTGTTGCATCCCTCTGAAGAGAGTTAGTTGAGGGAACAGGAAGACCCATCAATGTATTTTAGCTTTATAAACTCTTCCTCATAAGAGATGTTGCTCAGGGTTGTGCAGTTGATGAGCTTCCTTTTGATCTCCTTGAATTTTTCTAAGGTCAGGGGTTTAGATGGTTCAGAAGATGGTTTGGGTAGTGATTGGGTTCGGGGTTATGCTTTGGGTTTAAGGATAGGTGGTGGTGGAGGTTGTTGAGAGGTAGTGGGTAAAGGTGTAGGTATGGCTGATAGTGTGGGTTCAAGGGTGTAAGGTTCAGTGGTTGGCTCAATTTTAATGGGGAAGGGAAAAGGTGTGGGCATAGGTTGTGGTTTGGGTACTGGTTTGGGTTTGGTAGTTGGTTTGGGTGCCATTCTGTGAACACTTTGCCTTTGGAGTACCTCCTGCCTTCTTCCTAAGTGAATGTCAGCCTTGGTGTTGCTGACATGTTGCTTTAGGGTCTTTAAGGACATAGGACCCACCTGCCTGCCAGTGAATCCATAGGTTTTAAGGTAGATTTTCATCCACTCCTTATCACCTTCACTCTTGGAAGCTGCAAGCTTTGCCTCTTCCACCATCTTCTTCCTCTCCTTCAGCTTCTCCCTGGCAGCCTTCTTCCTTTCTTTATTGATTTGATCTTGTTCTTTATGAAAAATGAACAAGATCGTATCATAATAATGAGGTGCTAGCTCCTTCTGAGAATAGCCTCTAGTACAAAGAAATGCTATTCTCTCCATCCTCTCCTTCTCCATTGCCTCCTCCTTCTTTTTCCTCTCTTCCTCCTCTATGGCCAACCTTGCTGCTTCCTCCTTTTCTTTTTGTAGCAAGGTTTCCTTCTCCAGCTTTACAAGCTCATCAAGTGGGAGTAGAAGGATATCTTCATTATCTACTCCTAGGCTGATGAGCCTGTCTATAACCTCCACTTTTCTCTGGTTGTTGATACTCTCTTGGGCGGCTGCTGCTGCTTTGCTGCTTACAGCCAACAACTTCCCAGTATC
This sequence comes from Flaveria sonorensis, assembly GCA_025506505.1. Classification (NCBI taxonomy): domain Eukaryota; kingdom Viridiplantae; phylum Streptophyta; class Magnoliopsida; order Asterales; family Asteraceae; genus Flaveria; species Flaveria sonorensis. The sequence continues at coordinate 129,812 of JACCIY010000489.1, forward strand.
AATTCTTCCTTTCTTTTTCAACTTCTCCAGCCTTTCTTCCTCTAGAAGCTCTTCAGCAGTGAGCATCCTCTTCCCCTTAGGATTAGAGGAAGATTTAGCTTTTGGAGACTCAGGCTTAGAGGTTTTAGGTTGGGGAGAGGGGGTTTGAACTCGTGGTGCTTGGGAGATGCGAGTTGTAAGGAAGTCCTCACTATCAACCTTAGAGGCCAGGTCAAGAATGGCCTCTGTGATGAACATGTCATCAGACAAGGAAGATAGTTCAATTATTCCTTCGGCAGCTTGGATTTCTGCTTCGAAAGTAATTAGAACTGCACTACCTGTCCCTTCTAAGTTGGTTGCTAGGCCATCAGTCTGTATTTCCCCTTCAAAGTTAATCTCAGGTCCAATAGAGACCTTAGGTTGACCAACTTCCTCCTCAGAGGTAGGTGGTGCACTCAGCCTTTGTAGCTCTTCAGCTCCAAAATAGGCTATGGCAACATCAGGGGAGGGTTGTTCAAGGGAGGAGCTTATTAGAAATTTGGTTAAGAATCTGTTAAGGTCAATAAGCATTCTTGGGTCCACTTGAATGATAATAGGAGGTGGTTAAGGAAATATGGTTGCAGGATGTTGTTGTGTGGGATAAAAAGAAGAGATGGCATCAAGGGAAGTAGTGATGGCAAGGCTGGGTGCCACATGTCTTTGTTTCTGTACATTCTCCCCCTTTTTGGTAGCATCATCTTGAGAAGTAGATGAGCTGGAGGAAGAACTTAAAGAAACTTGAATTGGTACATGCCTAACATACTTCTCAAACTGTGTCTCAGCTAGTTGAGCCTTGAGATGTTCAATCTCAAGTTGCTGAGTGGCAAACCTGTCCTCTAAAGTCTTAACCTTTAATTCAAGGTTTAAAGCAGGTCTCTGATAATGAGTTTCAGACTACCCTCGTCTTCCCTTGAAGAATCATTAGGAGATGAGATAACATACTTAGTATGTTCATCACCACCACCAGTAGTGGTTTGTTGGCCCCCTGGATACCCTTGCTTAGTGATGTCTCTTTCAGAGGCATCAATTGGCAAGGTTCCTATAGACTCAGTCTCACTGATGTTACCACTGTCCTGAGAGGTTAGTGAAACACTCTCAGTAGTGACAGCTGAGCCTACATGAGTCACCTCCACACCAGTTTGACTCACCTCGGTTAGGTTTAGCTGATGTGGGCTAGACATTAGAGGTTCCCTGGGGCTCAGTTGATCTGGAGAGTGGTGTGGTAGATTAACATCACGGCCCGTATGGAACATAATGTCCTAATCAGGTCGGGTTCATAGGTCAATAAAGGATAGAGAAGTTATATCCAGTGACCCGGGACCCTGGTCAGCACCTAATGGCTCCTCTGTAATAGCAGTTGAGCCAATGATGCGGCTGTCCCTTTTTGGCTGCTCAGGGGAGTGTTGAGACTCACCCTGAGGGCTAATGGCTTGGGTTGTGGGCTTGTCAGGTTGAGACTAAGGAGACTCAACACTAACATTAAGGTCAATGGTGGAGGATGGTTGGACCTCTGGCTGAGTGGGAGGCCTGAGTTCCACTCTAGCCTTTTTTGTTTGAACAGAGGGGACCTGATCAAGCAGAGTAGATTGATCAGGGGTTTGTTTAAGGCGTCTTGTGTAAGTGATCTTGATTGGGTGGGAAGAAGTAATTGGCATTGGAGTGGTGGTGTCTGGTGTGGGTTCATCACCTACTGGGCTTGCAGGGATGTCACCAGGAGCCGTTGGCTCAAGCATACCAGCATACCTGGAAGAAGATCAGTGAATCTTCTAGTGAAGTTGGTGGACACCTTCTTCAGAGTTTAGAAGATGCCAGGACTTATGTGAGGGACTGGTAGAACATCTGTACATTGTAGTCTGTCCTGGTCTAGCTCACAATTGATTATGTGCTGAATGAACCTGGGATACATATAGAATGGAACCCGGGGGAGATTGCCTCTTAAGTTGTTCAGCACAAATTTTGAGTAGTTGAAGCGCAGGCCCTTTACCAACCCGTGGACTAGGAATCCCAAATCATATAGGATTTTATCCCATCCCCGGACTTGTTGGATAGGCAGTGCCGGACGATGTGCAGCAAGAACTTCCAATTGTAGGGGTAGTTAAACTTATAGATTGTAGACCTGCTCATATCACCGCCATATCCCATCTGAGTGTTGGTATTCTCCAACTCAGATTTGGGGAATTCAGTAGGGGCGCCCTCATCATGAAGCTCCAAATGCTCCCTGATGGTTGATTCAGTTATTATGATCTCCTACTCGCAGATCCTCGATCTGATGACCCTTTCATTGTTAATCGTCTCGCTTCAACCATTGGCCCAGAATTCAGCCATATGGTTTGAGTTGATGGTGGGGTTAACAGTGGGGCAGTGAAGTATGTCGATTGTGATAGAAATTTGACAATAGGGGCTAAATCGACATCCTTTGAAGAATCAAGGATGGCGACCTGATTATGTTGAGGATTCAAGGTCATTGTTAAGGGATTGCTGTTTAATTGAAGGAAGTTGAGAGTGAGTGAAGAAGATAATGGAAATTTGGGGCTTTTGCAGTGGTAAAGAAAGTAAAGAAAGAGAGTCAGAAGTTTTGAAATGGGGGTTAAAAAGCCAAACTGATAAGGTGAAAGGACTGTTTAGGTTTCGATTTGACAAGGGCGGTAAGATAAACCATTTAAAATATTCTAACAATCATCAATAAGATCTTACTTTTTACAGAGTGGGGCCCAAAGAGTTCCGTTGCATAGTAAAAGTTTTCTTACGAAGGTAAAATTGCTTCCGAGAGTAAACACTTGTGTTTCTCAGTATTGTCTTCCGAAGTCATTTTTACTTCCGAAAGCAAAACATGTATCAATGACAAGTTCGCTTTCGAGAGTACAGTCTTCTTCCAAGAAAAGAAGTTAGTAAGCTTTGGAAGTAGATTTGATCTATGGTCAAATGTTCTTCCGAGGCTAAAAACTCTTCAGAAGAGAATATTTATGCAGAGGAATTTGCCTTCGGAAGATAGATAAAGATCTCTTCCGAGGGTAAATTTCTCTTTGGAAGAATTCATACTTAGAAAAATTTTGAAGAAAACCTTCTTGTAACAGGGCTTAGATTATATATAGACAACATAGACAAGACACATTTTAAAAGGTGTTTCAGAAGAGAAAGACTAGTCAATATTAATCATCCCAATAGCTGTAATTGAATACTTGAAACTTTGTTCATCAAAGGCTTTGGTGAACAAATCAGCATATTATTCATTTTAATTGACTTTGACTAGTTTGATTAGATTTTTCTCATGAATATCTCGAATGAAATGGTACCTGATATCAATATGCTCTGCCTTGGAGTGCTTGACTAGATTTTCGGTGATAGATATGGCACTCTTGTTGTCTATGTGGATAGGGGTCTCCATCAAGTTGAAACCATAATCCAGCATCTGATTCTGAATCCAAAGCAGTTGAGCATAGTAGCTTGCAGCAATAACATACTCAGCTTCAGCAGTAGATGTGGATACATATGATTGCTTCTTGCATTGCCAGGAGATGATCCTTCTACCAAGAAATTGACATCCTCCTGATGTTGATTTCTTGTTGATATTACAGCCACCATAATCACTATCCATGTAACCATAAAGGTTAAAATCCCTATTCTTGGGATACCAGAGGCCCAGTTTGGGAGCTCCTTTAAGGTATCTAAGGATTCTCTTGGCAGCAATTAGGTGAGACCCTTTGGAGTAGCCTGATATCTTACACAAATACAGGTTGCAAACATGATATCAGGTCTACTTACGGTGAGATACATCAGAGACCCAATAATTGCCCTGTACTGATGCTGATCAGTATCCTCCCCCTCGGAATCAGGACAAAGATTATGATTTTTGGTATAGGTGTCTTGGCTGGCTTATAATCTTTCATCTCAAATCTCTCTAAGATGTCCTTAACATACTTAGATTGAATGATGAAGAACTCTTCTTCCACCTGCTTCACTTGAATTCCAAGGAAAAAATCCATCTTTCCCATGGAACTCATCTCAAACTTCTTTCTTATTATGCCTTCAAAGTCTTTACACATTGGGTCATTTGAGGATCCAAATATGATGTCATCGACATAAACTTGAGCAAGCAACATGTCCTTCCCAGACTTCTTTATGAACAATCTCTTGTCTATGGTGCCTCTAGTGTAGCCATTCTTCAGAAGAAACTAAGATAGTGTCTCATACCACAACCTAGGTGCCTGATGCAACGCATAAAGAGCTTTATCCAGTTTGCACACATAGTTGGGTGATGTGGGTCTTCAAATCTAGGTGGCTGGCACACATAGACTTCTCTATCAATATCCCAATACAAAAATCCATATTTGACATCAAGTTGATAGACTAAGTTCTTGGATGCTGCAAAAGCAAGGAAGATTCGCACAGCCTCAAGTCTTGAAATAGGTGCAAAAACATCAGTGTAATCTATGCCTTCCTCCTGTGTGTATCCTTGAACAATAAGTCTTGCTTTGTTCTTAATGATCAAACCACTATCGTCTTTTTTGTTTCTGAACACCCACTTAGTGCCAATGAGGACTTGGCCAGATGGCAATGGATACAAGTTCCATACCTTTTGCCTCTTGAACTGAAGCAACTCCTCTTGCATTGCTTCAACCCAATTATTGTCCTTAAGGGCTTCTCCCACTTTCTTGGGTTCCATTTAAGAGAGAAAGCATGAGTACATGTAGACATTCCTAATGATGTTCTCAGCTGGATGAGTGGTGTGTATCCTGAGCCTAGGAATCACATCTAGTTATATAGATAGATCCAGGTTTGAGAAGTTTTGCTTAGTATTTTGAACACCATGACTAGCTGATGTCTTACACTCATTCAATGAGGACTGATTGAATGAATGTGTGACAGCATTAGTGGTATTTTGCTGTGAAGTAGCATCAACAGTTGCCTGTTCCTCCAGATCACTGTCTTCATCAGCTTGGTGTTGAACGCTAGAGTTATCAGCTGTTGAGTTATTAGGCTCAGTTGGCTGACAACTTGTTGACGTTCCCTTGTTTCTTGAGATATTCATGCTTTTAGGAATTCTAGTTGAAGGAGCTTGATCTTCAATTATTCTTGGAGAACAAGGAATAGGTATGGGTAACTCAAATAGTTGATCTTTATAGGGGGGTTCCTGTTCTAGCTGAAACATTCTCATAAGATGGTTTAGAATAGTTTGGAAACAATTCTAAATTAAAGATATGATCAGGACCATTTCCCTTAACACAAGGAGTGTGCTCATTAACAACAATGTTGGATTATTCCTTAAATTATTTATTTTTAATATTATACACTCTATAAGCAATAGAGGTTGAGGAATATCCAACAAATAGCATCATCCGACTTTTTGGAAAATTTTGCTAAGTTGTCTTTTGTGTTAGGTATGGTGCACCTGCTACCAAAGGACCTAAGAAAGCCAATGAATGGTGGCCTCTTGTTCCATAGCTCATAGGAGGTCTTTCTATGGGGCTTAACAATAAGAACCCTGTTCTGCACATAACATGCAGTGTTGACTGCCTCTGCCCAGAAATTTAGAGGCAGCTTTGAATCAGCTAACATAGTTCTTGCAACCTCAATAAGTATCCTGTACTTCCTCTCAGCAACACCATTTTGTTGAGGAGTTCTAGGAGCACTGTATTGTCTGGCAATCCCTTTTGAGTTACAGAATGAGTCAAGAACTTGATTCTTAAACTCAGTCCGTTGATCACTTATAATGATTTTTACCTTATGATCCTTCTAATTTTCAATTTTAAGAATAAAAGATTTTAAAGTTTTAGCAGTTTCATCTTTAGTTCTTAAAAAGAAAACCCATGTAAATCTTATAAAATCATGAACAATCACAAGGCAATATGATTTCCTTCCAATGCTTATTATACTTATGGGACTAAAAAAAATCCATGTGCAATAAGTGTAATGAGGTGGTGATGGAGTTAACCTCTTTGGATTTGTGAGTGACCTTGTATTGCTTTTCTTTCAGACAAGCAATACAATTATCTTTACTAAAAAACTCCTTTTTAGGAACATCATGTACCAAATTATTTTTAACCAATTTATTCATGGTTTTAAAATTAACATGACACATTCTTTTATGCCAAAGAGTTGACTCATTACCATTAGCTTTGGAAAGAAAGCATGATACTTCACCCAGTGGGAAGCATTGTTCATATTCAGCTTGTACATATCCCCTTTCTTGGGAGATCTAAGAAGCACCAGTTCCTAAGGAATTGTCATCCTGGGTTTAAGGATAATGCACTCATGCTCTATGAAAAGCATTTGGTGCTTTTGATCACAGAATTAAGAAACACTTAAGAGATTGTGTTCAAGCTGTTTGACAAAATTTACTTTGTCAACTTTTAACTTTCCATTGGATACACTACCTCTACCAGAAATGTATCCTCCGGCTGCACCTCCAAACTGAACAGGACCTCCATCAAAATGTTCAAATTGTTATAGGAGAGATCTGTTCCCTGTCATGTGCCTGGAGCATCCACTATCGACAATCCATATATTTCCATTCTGTCATGTGGATGTCCCTGCATATAAGGTGAAAAGATTAGTTACTATTGGAAACCCAAGCCTTGTTGGTCTTGGGCTCTTCCAATGTAGATGATATAACTGAACCAAAACATATGCATGGGAGTTCAATTATGGTTTGTGAAGAAGAGGCTTGGGCTGCAGCATCTTTTCTAATCTTCCATTCTATCCTCTGGTTGATCAGTGTAGATGAGCCTGATGAGGCTTGAGCAACATGACTTGCTTCCGAGGCTTCTTTCTTCTCGAAAGAAGTTTTCATCACCTTTTCTTCCGAAACAGTCTTCTTCTCGAAGGTTTCAAAGGATTCTTTTTGTTTCTTTGTTTTTTTAGCTTGTCTTTTGAAGCTATTTTCCTTTCGGAAAAATGAGTTTCTTCCAAAAGTAACTTGGCTTTGGAAATAAGCTTTCTTTTCCTTAACACTTGGACCATATGGTAGGTCCAAATGTGAAATCATCCTTGACTCCTTCTTTCTTAACATTGGTTGCATAATGTGTGCTTGCTGGATTGTAGTAACAATCTTTAGCCATGTGGTTATGCAGATCACAAATTATGCACTCAATGTTATTCTTGATGGGGCATGAGGGCTGTTGTTTCTTTCACTTCTTTTCTTCTTCAACAGCCTTCCCCTTCAATTTCTGATCCTTCAGCTAGATAGGAGTGCTGGTACTACACTCTTTTCCTGAATCAGAACTTTTAACCACTTGGAATCCAGCTGAGATAAATAAACCCTTTTGCCTTGAGTCTATCTTCAACTTAGTCTCAGTCACCTTTTTGGTACTTTTTCTTGCTACCCTGATTTTGTTCTTTTTGGCTTTGGTGGTTAGGGGTTGATTAACAGCTGTGGGGATGAGGTTTTCTACCTTATCCTTCCCTGTGGTGGTCACCATTGTTGCATCATTCTTCTGCTCATTATGTTGTGGGTCAGCAGTTGGAACCTCTTGCTCATCAGTACCACATCTTGGTTGTCTAACAGACACATAAGAGTGTGGTGGAGCAATTTCATTGGTTCCCAACCCACTTTTGTTTTGATAACACACCTTTGAGTAGGAGTATGATGGAATGATGGTGTAGAAGTTATGCTCTTAAATGAAATACTTCTTTGCTTTAGCCTCAACTATTACTAGCTGGGCTTGAGCCTCAGTCAACTTGGATATTAAATCTTTTATTTGAGCCTATAGTTGGAATGTTCATGTTTTATAGAGGACACAGTTTTCTCTAACTCTTCAATTTTGAGTTTGTAGTCAGATTCTGCTCTCTTAAAATCAGATTTTAATATGTTTTAGGACCCAATATCAGATTTAATCTCCATGTGGTAGTCCTAATAAAACTTAACCTTAGCATTACAGGCTGGAGTACAGAGATGTTCATATACCTTACTGTCTTCAGTTCCAGCCATGAAGGCTTGAGCAGGGGTGACATCTTGCACCATGAAGCTCCAATCAACTTCTTGAGCAACAGCTGCAGTTTGTTGTTCAGTAGGTTTGGCTGTAGCTTTTGGGGTAGCAGGATGTTAGGAGGCTTAAGCTGCTCCAGGATTAGATCTTAGAGCCTTGCATTCCCTGCAAAGTGACCAAGCTGGTTGCAGTGATAGCACTTGGCCTTTGACTTGTCAAACCTAAATTTACTATTGGTTAGGTTCTGAGGGAATTTCCTTCTAGTTCTTTTAATGAACTACTTTGCTTTGTAGGTCAGAAGAGCCATCTGCTAGACAATGTCCATATACTCAACATCATCTGGACTAAAACACTCTAGATCATCAAAGCAGAATTGAAAATCTCAAGAGTGCTCACTCCCTGAAACAAAAGAACAACTATCCTGGAAAGGATTTTGTTGACCCTATTGAGACCTGGGTGTCTCAGGGAATATGATGTATGGCCCAGAAGAGGATGATGGCTGTTAGGGCTAGTTCAGGTACAATTGGGGCTGGGAGCTCTTGAACCTTCAGCAACATGTAAAGCTTGCTAACAGGAAGGTTTGAGGTTCTGTTCATCTGATGGCCTTTTCTGAGTTCCATCTCCATCCGATATCCATCAAGGATTCCATATAGTAGAGTCATGGTGAGAGTGTTGAGATTCTTAGTTTCTTGATTGAGACACAGTAGAAAGTCCACTCATGAGGATGTGCACTCATGAATTTCTCACTATGTCTCTCTTTTCAAGAACCACTCCCATAGACTGAAGAGAGGTGATCAAGTCCATGTACCTGAAGTTGGCTCAAGGTCTCACCAACAATGTATGTGAAGTTCTCAAACTTTTGCTTCAACACATCTTTCTTGGTCTCCTTGGATTTAGTAGAACCAGAGTACATCAGCTTCAAAGCATCAAATAGTTCTTTGGCAGTTTCGCATTGCTTAAAGCCTACCATTATGGAGTTTGGTATAGCTGTGAGCAACACAGTCATCGCTTTGTAGTCAATGTCCATCTTCTTGAAGTCTTCATCAGAGTAGTCTTCAACAACTTTCTCAATCATGGCACCATTACCAGCTGGGGATTCCACCTTTGGTTGGTAAGGACCATGAGTGACTGATCTCCACATGCGGCTGTCTTGATACTTGATAAAGCCTTCAATATGTTTGCACCAGGTTCCAAAATCATCAGGGTTGATGATAGGAGCCTTGGTCATGGTTCCCATCTCAGACTCAGAAAATTTTTGGTTAATAGCCATTTGAGTGAAGTGAGTAAGTGTGAAGAAACAAGGGTGATTTAGAATGATTAGATCTCACAATCAAGAGCCTAAAAAGCTCTGATACCAATTGCAGGATCGGTGTTGGTTTTAAAACACAAGTTTATCTCACAATCTCACTTAATCTCACTCGGTTTGATGAAGCAGAATCTCTAACTAAGTTCACAAGTAATATAATAAGTTAATAAAAACAAATGAACACAAGAGTAGTTTTTTAAGATACTTGTATATATTACTTCTCAACTCAGTATTACAAGACACTTACAAGCATGGTTACAAAGTTACAATGAGAAACTATATATACTACTATCTACAACCGGTTATACTTTGATAATCAGCTGGAATCTACAACTAGACAAATACTACATTGCTAGAAGTAAAGTATCTAAGATAAAATTTATCCTAGATTAGGTAGTCATGACAGGTCCATGACTTACCTTTTGGTCACCAACTAAAAGTGACAACTATACCTAACTGATAATGGGTGAATAGTAGATAAAAGTATGATCAACTACGTGGGTGTGGGAAAGTGCCATACAGTATATCAGAGGTTGCAGCGGATGTCAATAGACCATACTTATGTCTACTGGTTCATAGTTGGTTCTTCCGAAGCTAAATGGCGTCGGAAGAATAAGTTCTTCCAAGGCCATTTATACTTCAGAAATCAACTTCTTTCGAGTCTTCTGCAAGTCTTCAGGACTTTATTCTTCTGAAGAGTTTTGTCTTTAGGATCTTCTAAGTTGTACACTTCGAAAGGCTAACTACTTAGTCTAGGAAGACTGAGTTCCTCACTTCGAAAGTTCTCAACCTTGAGCTTTGAAGATCTTTGACTTGTCTTCGGAAGAGCAGCTTTGTCCTTCGAAGACCACTTCAATTGTACATCAAAATCTTCTAAGTATTGTTTGGGTTGCACCAGCCACATATGATCCAACAACTGGCTAAAGAATTCAAGAATTCATTATGCTTGATCCTACAGGATTTTCCTTATATGATGATCATGGTAGGCAATTATGGATTACTACATACTAATATCCAGATGACTCATCCATACATGAAAGCTATAGTGAACAATAAGACTATTTGGATTAATAGAAGTTGGCTAGAGACTTGTTGATGCTAAATTCAGAACTGTGAATTAGGTTGATCAAGATCACATCGAATCGCTCTTTGGTAGGATTGGATATGAGAGTAACTTCAAGAAGAAGGAAGATAAAAGATTCTTCTATCCACAAAATGAAGAAACATGATAGACCCTGGTTTCATAGGGTAAGTATTACACATAAATTAGAAGAACAACTGCTAGTCAGAAGATCTAGACGGACTCATGCCATGTCTCTTCCACGTGCACAGTCCGCTTCAGGTTCAAGGCCTTATTCAAGACCTAAGATGTTTAAAGGATAGCGTGTTGCACAAGAATTCCACAACTAACCACACAAGAAGAAGGCAGTGTTATTGAACAAGATTAGATGAACACAACCTTAATATGGTGGTATGTTGTAACCATAGAACTCAGATTTTTGAGAAACCTAGTGAATGCCTATAAAAATAAAAATGATAGAGAGAAAGATAAATTTTTGAGTTAAAAGTTGTGATCCTCAATCCATAGAAGGCAACAAAAAAGATGTTGGAATGATCATGGAACTTCAACAAACTGAACATACTGTGTAGATACTACATAGGATGATATGTTTTGACATGTTAGAGTCTTGCATAACTTGATTGGAGGTGTAAGGGCAGTTAGGATCAGGTATGAAGGATATTGGTGGTGGAAGTTCAATGGCTGGAGATTT